>APFE030131547.1:61418-79482 GCA_000404065.3 Pinus taeda | reverse complement strand
TGTGGAAAACGGATATAGTAGGCACCTAGGTCAGAAGGCTTTCCGTAAAGCTTCTAAAAATGCGTTTTCTAAAAAAGAACCGAAGGAACGCCATCTAGGTGTCCATCTTCCCTATATCCAAGGGACCACGGACAAGATTGCTCGGATCCTTAGAAAGTTTGACATTCCCTCAACCTTCAAGCCCCTCAGAACCATTCGTAATTCCCTGCGGTCGGTGAAGGATCCTATTAACCCCAAAGACATGAAGGGTGTGTATTTGATTCCTTGCTCTTGTGGGACACCCTATATAGGGGAAACGGGGCGCTCCATCCATCAGAGAATTTGCGAGCATGCAGCAGACCTGAGGCATGGAAGAACAAAGTCCTCAGCCTTAGCTGAGCACGTGGAAAAGACCAAGCACCAGGTCTGTATTGAGGAGGCCAAAGTCATTGCCAGAGTGGATAAGTTCCGTCATCGCAAGTTAAGGGAAGCTATTGAAATTGAGCGTAGACCCAATAATCTCAACAGAGATGATGGTTGGAAGGTAAGTAGAAGTTGGATCCCTGCCCTGTCGTCTTAGGGTTTTTTCCTTCCCCCCCCGCCCCTTTGGACATCCTGGATGCTTTTGTTTAATCTTTTCATATCGCTCGCAGCTTTATGTTCTCTCCTATATATTGGGTTCCTCCTGTATTTAATTGTGATTATTTTATTAAAAGATATATATAATTGAAGGTATTAATCCATTCTGATGAGGGTCCTTCCCCTGTTTTGGTAGTTAATTATTTAATTCATTATGTTATTATTATTGGTATATCTAAACTATGATATATTCTTGGGGCTATGTGTATTACACTTATTGATATTATAAACATATTAACATACCTTTAATAAATAACTCATATACATATTTAATCAAGAATTTAATAAATGAATAAAGAATATTTATCTATTTATGTAAAAGAAATCATTCAAACAATAATTAATTAATAATAATCTTCAAAATTACCTTAGTATTATTTTATTAATAATTAAATAAATAAATTACTTTGGATACTATTCGTTCAATTAGTAATTGTACCTAACTTCTCTTATTTCTAGAAATAAAATAATATATTATTAACCTCAATATTGTAAAAATAATAATAAGATTAAATTTATGAATATAATTTTTGGCCTAGGTCGTAGAGTCAAAATTAGCCGTTAGGTAGCCGTTGGAGTCTCTGCTCAGTCTATTTAACTTGCTAGGCCAGATTTGTTTCTTCAACTTGTCCTAACGATGAACCACACTAGTTGGTTCGAAACGCGTCGACAAAGGTCTTTTTCATGTGATTTACGCCGAATCTCTTCTTATAATAAAACATGTGTGTCTTCCAAAAAGCTATGAAACAAGATACATTTTCATAAACTAGAAAAGTAGAATTAATGAGTCAACTGCCTATACTATGAATGAAGAAAGTTTTTGAAAGGATGAAAGCATGAGTGATATCTACTGCAGAAATGGAGATGAAAAACATGACAATGAAATCTACCTTGCAACATTTCCCAAATACTAAATTAAAGACAATGAACTCCAAAGCTCATAAAAGAACTAGAAATATGTGTGTTTGGGTTTGCTTAAGGGTCCCTTCCTCAAGTCATGGTCCCAGATGGATGAAGTGAGGCTGAGACACTTGCTAACAACCTTGTGGTGATCCTTTTTCTCCTTTCTAACCTGCTACTTGAAATAAGGCACAAATGGAAGCAAACTATCACACAACCAATCTAATCTACACTACTTGTAATGGAAATGCATCTAATGAGAAAATTACCAATGAAGCTATGAATCTACACTAAACATACATGTACAATCAAGAGGCCCTAACCCAAGAGCTTCAGCCCTCTGAGTTAACTCAGTGCTGGCTCAAAACAAAACTCATTCTTATTACCAAAACAACAAATTACATCAAAAGAACTGTCACAAGTTTTGCAGCCCGAAAATAGAGTAGAGTTTTACAATAAAAAATCTGAATCCTACTAAGGTCCTAGGCCTCTCTACTTATACATCTAAATTCCCCAACGAATTCCTTCAAATTAGGGAGTCTTGGCTCCCAAACTCAAGATAAACTGGTGCTTTGTCTCTCACTTGCTCGGCTCCCTTCTAGTCCTCATGATTTGGCTATTTTCACTTCGATATGATGTGATGAATGGAGAAATATTCGAATGGAGGAGTAGTAAATGAGGAGGATTTACCTCCTATAATCCCTCTCCCTTGTCCCATTTGAGTTTTGACCTTTGTCTTTACCAAAATTCCTTGATTTTCTCCTTTAATCCCGCATTCAATGCATATTAGAACACAAAGCATAATATCCAACTCTAACTCACCTCATAAACAAAATATAATAAAAAACATGTAATAAGTTATGAGAAAAGTTGGTTTGACTAAGCTAGGAGGTGAATTAAGGCCCATATAATTACCCAATTATGAGGCTCATCATCACCCCCTACTGAAAGTGTTGCTCATCCTCTGAGCAAATTAATCAATATCCATATCCTTCATGGTCCTAGTGGCCTCTCTGGCATCCCATGCCTCTGTTGTGGTCTCCTATTCTTGTTCATAGAAGCCTGCTTCCTTTTCTACCTCTTCCCACTGCCTCTTTTCTTCTTCTTCTTTTCTCCTTTCTAGCATCCATAAGAGTCGTGGTAGTCTGAGTTTTAGGCCTATCCAATTGACCTTCAACCTTTGTATAGATTGCTTATACATAAGTGTCTTGTTGAGTGCCTCTCTCAACTTTTGAGGAGAGTGATATTCTATTATCTTTAAGTTGTATGGTAGGGTGTTCCATCTCCTTAAGAAAGCATGTATACTATCATCTCCTAGCAACCTGAACATGTCCTCAAAATACGAAATTGCTTTCTCTTGGGCAACAAGATATCTAGGTGTCAACTAAGGATCATTTGCAATTAAATTATGGGTACTGATGAGGGCCATGGGATTTTATTATTCAGCTCTGAACAAAAGAGGTTCAGTTTGCTCTCTTTCCAATATCCTTTTCATCTCTGCAATTCTTGACTCCTCATGGTTCATCCATGATGCCAAAGTCATTAATTGTAGATCTCTTAGCTTGCAATCAGGGTCTCATACATTAATGTCTATGAGGGCCATGTTGTGCAAATAAAATCAGCCATTTTGGCCCTTTCCTCTAGTGTACTTTGATCACAAAGATCAATAAACTGCCTATAGTCCTGAAATGGCATGATTCCTCTCTGTTCTAGGGTCTTAATCTGAACCTACAATGGTTGTTCTTTGAGGTAGAGAGTATAGGTTTTAGCTGGAATCCTACACTGGATTGCTTCCAAAGAGACACTGGCCATACATGGCAATTGATTCTCTCTTTCTTGTAGTTGTCCCCTTAACCATGCATTTTCTGTCTCTAGTTGATTTCTCTTTATAGCTTCTTTTTCCCTCAAGCCACTTATCTTTCTGCCCATCTCCTTGAGTTTCTCTTCCATGTGCCAAATTTCTTCCACCCCCTTTGATTTGGCAATCTGCATCCATCGGTGAGTTCTAGCCCTCTCCTTCTTAAGCTCGAAGAACAATGGGATGGAAAACTTTTGAGGTATGACCCTGTATCTTTCAATAAGCCGGTAATAGGAGTCCAAGTTAGGTTGGGGGCTAGGTTCTTTTGTCTGTGGGTCCTCTTCTTTAGTTTTTTGCTACTCCCCTACCTTTCTTTCCAATTTTTGTGCCTCTTGTAGATTCAACAGAGTATCTTGTAGGACTATTTTTGCTTCTTGTATATTTTGTTGTGTATCTTGTAGGATTTCCTTTCCCTTGGATGAAGTGGATCTAGTAGTATGCATCCTCACATAGGAGATATGGGACTTAGGGCAAGGCATTTTGTCTTTTTGTGTAGGGGAGTCTTCAATTACAATAGGAATTTTGGTTGATGTTTGGGGCTTCCCTTGTCTTATTCTTGTGCTCTTTCTTGTCCTGAAATATAATGGGGTATGCCTCTGCCTTTTTCCTTTTTGCTTGATTGGGGTGCTAAGAGAAGTGATGGCAGTTGTTGCCTCTCTCTCAGTGGCTTCTGGAGACACCCTAGGTGACTCCTCCTTGTTTTCTATCCCCTCTTTTCCATTGCCTTCTTCCTTTATGTCCTTCTTATCGTCTTCTTCTTGTAGATCTTCATCATCTCTATCAGTTTCCTCTTTAATTTCATCCTCTATTTCTTCATCATCCTTCTTCTCTTCTCCCTCTTCTTCTTCATCTTCATCATGTTCCTCTGTGTCAGCTCCTTCTTCATCCATCTCATCCTTTTCTTCTTTTGTATCTTCCTCTTCACTAAAAGTAGGACTAACATCATAAGTGAGAGCTTTGATGTCATCCTTTGTTGGCATGTCTCTCAAAACTGACCATGTTATAGGAGTTTTGAGGTTTTGGAGGGAATATTCTATGAGGATCCTAATCAACCCATGGTGAGCTAATTGTTGGGAATTTCCCTTCTTCATTTTGATGCTTGAGTATATGAGTGATTGAAGCAAGAAGTATGGTATGATGAGCCTTTCGTGAGGGGATGTTTCTGCTCCAAATCTTAATTCTTCAAGGGATCCTGAAATGATAGCCATAGACCACACTATACCTACCCTCACATGAGATGTATTTGATCAGTTGGTAGCCTACCTCATTCCATGGATATGGCAGACTTTCCCTTCTTGCTCCATTTTTGTCCTCAGTGGGTTCCTCACCTTCTAAAAAGAATTTTCTTTTAGAAACCTGGCTATCCCCTTTGTCTTCTTTTCTCCATGGTATTCCTAGGGGGAGTGTGGTGACTCTGTTGATGAGCTCAGGGGTGAGATCTATAGTGAGGCCGCTTATTAAAACAGTGGCATGGATTCTAGTGAGTGGAGTGAGGGAGAGAGAAAATTCTTGAGTCGCCTCATCGTCATACCCTCTGAATTTTTCGAAAAACCCCATCCAATTATGTCTTGTGAAGATTTCAAGAACTTGGGGGTGTTGTTGGATTCTCACAATGTTGGTGGGTTCTCTCTTATTAAGCGCTCCTGTCATCTTGCTGGTGAAGCCTGGGGAGAAAATGAGAGGGTTGAAACTATTTTTTAAATGCAGAACCAAAACAGAGATGACTGTGTATGTAATTATGTTCACACAGTTGCTAAATTCACTCAAACTTAGAGGATTCTTGGTTCATTTACTTGCAAAGATGGATGTAATGACAAAGCCTACCTCTTTAGATTGTTTGTAGTGGCCAACTCCCATGATATCTCTTCTGAACTCTTCTCTGCCAATCCTATAGACGGTCTCTGTGTATCCTGTAGGAATTCCTATGCATGCTCCTGTAGGAATTCCTGTGTAGTCTTGTAGGAATTCATGTGCAGTGAAACGATGGAGTTTTGATTTCAGTGGGTTTCCTGGGTATGAGAGCGACTTGAGTGAGGGAGTTTCGAGGAAGTGAAATGCATGAATGCATGGGAATGATGTTTTATTTCCTCTTATGGTGATTCGGGGGTGGGGTGGTGTGCTAGCAACAAAGGTATGTTTCCATTTTTGGACCATTGGTCCACACTACCACCTCATCATTTCCCACTCCTCATAATCAGCTCCCACCTTATGGATACGTAGTTTTAACTTCTTTTTGTCCTACTTATCTGTCTTTGAGTTTATTGCAACCATGTGTGAGAGGACACCTGGTTCTGCATGTGTTGACTGAACGAAGGTGGTCAAGCTAACTGGCCACCTTTTCACTTATAAACCAACTATCTCTTAACCCTTACATTTTTTTATTACATGATGCATATGAGAGAGCAAGCAGGATACTCACTTGTGGTTTCAATGCTTTGTTATAGTTGTCGAAGACCCGAGGTGTTGCTATGTGTATTTGTTGCATGCAATTTTTCTTCTTCCTCTTGCAGTCTGCTAATAGCTTCTTTTCTTTTGCAAATACCTATGGTTGAAGATATGATGCTTCTACTTTGGAGCTCCTGGATCATCATGCTGAAGACTTGTTGTTGGTGTGATTGTTATTCTATGGGATAGGCTGCTACAAGATTTTCTACATTCTCCCTTATAACTCTTTAATCATTTTTCTTGTTGGGACTGTGAGGATGGTGACATGGATGGAAATTTCATTATTAATTTTATTAATTTTTTTATTTTTTTAAAAACAACTAGGCTGTCTTTGAGAGGTTTTCACCCTAGCCATTTGCCCTGGGCGCCTCAAGAAAGGTTTCCACCCATGGATCTTTCTTATTCTCTTTTTTTTTTGACACCACTGAGTTGCCTCAAGAGGTTTCAAAAACCCAATGATGGGACTCACGCGCCTCATGGAGGTTTTCACTTGAGTCCTTATTCTTTTTTCTCAGTGATTTGATGAGGGAGGAGTTGGAACTTGCTCCACTATCATCACTGTTTTATTGATATCTTCAATGAACTCTTGTTTTGGTAAAGGTCTCTTGTAAATTTTCAATTGGTCTCCATTAACAAGCAAAGGAATGGCTTCTTCATATATGTTTCTGATTTTCACTGAACCATTATCATGGCATCTTTCCACAACATAAGGTTTGAGCCATCTTGTCCTTAACTTGCCCTTGGAGTCTTTATACCTAGAATCATATAACAACGCCCAATCACCTTCATGAAATTGCTTCTCCTTCATATTTTTATCATTCTAGATCTTCCTCTGAAATTGAACTACCTCTGTATGTAGGAGGGCCTACATTTTGAATTCATCCAAACCATTCAACTAGAATAATCTCTCTTTTTGTGCATTGTTGAGATCTAGTTCTAGTTGGGCTACCATCCTTAATGTGTTATATTCAAATTCAATGGACAACAAGGCCGTTTTCCCATAAACCATCTCATAGGGTGTGAATTCAGTGGTGGTCTTCCATGTGGTATTATAGGCCCAGGTGGCCTCAACTAGACTTTCTGCCCAATCCTTCCGCTGCTGCTCACCACTTTGGTCAAGATGCCCTCCAGTGCTCTATGGGTCACCTCCACTTGCCCATTAGCTTGTGGATGATAGGGAGTGATGGTTCTATGCTTGATCCTGTGATGGCTGAGCAAGTCTTCAATCATGTTTGACGTAAACTGGCTGTCTTGGTCTATGACCAACTCTCTAGGGTACCCAAATTTGTAGAATAAATTCTCTCTTAGGAACTCAACCATCTTCTCTTCTGTTGCTACCTTAATTGCCTTGGTTTCAGCCCACTTAGTCAAATAATCTGTGCACACAATAATTTATTGTTTTTATTTTGAATGAGGGTCAACAGGCCCAATGAAGTCCATTGCCCCACTTGTCAAATGGCTCAAAAGTCACTTGAGGCTGCAGAGGCATTTCATCTCTTGGAGTAGGCCTTCCCATCCTCTTGCACCGATCACACTAACTAGTGTATTTGTTCACATCTTGATGAAGAGTGGGCCAATAATAGCCTGCTTGTAACAATTTGAATGTTATTCTCTTTGCTGCAAAGTGACATCCACAAGGTCCAACATGACAGGTCAGAAGGATGTCAAAGACTTCCTCCTCCCTGACACACCTTCTCAAGATTTGAGCTAGGCCAAGTTTGAAAAGATTGCCCCCAATCCAAGTGAAGGGGCCCTTTTCCTGAATATCTTGCTCTTTTCTTTGGAAGGAAAGTTTGGTGGGAACTACGCTGATACCAAATAGTTTGCTATATCAGCAAACCACGGAGAGAGAACTGAAATAGCAAATAAGTGCTTGTTCGATAACTAGTCATCCACCATTCCTTCTTCACTTGTAGGCAAATTTAATTTAGACAAAAATTATGTAGCAACGTTTTACTTACCACGCTTATCAACAATGGTTAGATCAAACTGCTATAGTAAAAGTAACCATCTTATAATTTGAGCATTCACATCTCATTTGTTCATTAAATACTTGATTGCAACATGGTCAGTATGCACAAATGTTTGATAACATGTAATATAATTCCTGAATTTGTTTAATTAATGCACAACAACCGAGAGTTCCTTTTTGGTCACTACATAATTTAGTTCAACCTTTGATAAATTCTTACTGATAAAATAGATAGCATAAGGCAGTTTTTCATCTATCTGACCTAGGGCTTCTCCTATGGCTTTGTGTGAGGCATCATCATGAATATGAAAGGGGACGACCTAGTTTGGGCCTCGTTGAATCGGTGCAGTGGTTAACTTATCCTTTAGAATGTCTAAGGCCTCTTGACATCTTTTTGACCATATAAACTCAGAGTCTTTGAACAACAAACCAAACAAAGGAGAGGCCAAATTGCTGAAGTCCTTTATGAACCTTCGGTAGTATCTAGCTAACCCTAGGAAACTTTTGACATCTCTCTACTTTTGAGGAGGTGTAACGCTTTGGATGATAGCTATTTTGTTTGGGTCCACCTATAGTCCTTGCTGAGATATTGAATGACCTAGCACGGTCCCTGTAGTCATTAAGAATTCACATTTTTTAGGACTGAGAGAGAGGTTCAGTTCAATGCATTTGTGTAGTACTTTGCCTAGGTTAGATAGGGCTTCTTGAAAATCACAGCCATAAGGTGTAAAA
The DNA here is from genome assembly GCA_000404065.3 of Pinus taeda. NCBI lineage: Eukaryota > Viridiplantae > Streptophyta > Pinopsida > Pinales > Pinaceae > Pinus > Pinus taeda. Next base: position 70,957 of record APFE030131547.1, on the reverse strand, counting down.
TCATCATATAAATCTTCACCGCACCATGGACTAATTCGGCAAAAATACTCGAGACTGATCTTTGGAAAGTGGCAAGAGCATTGCATAGGGAAAAAAGAAGGACCCTATAGGCAAATGTACCCTAAGGACAAGAGAATGTGGTCTTATCCTGGTCTTCTGGGCAGATTTGGATTTGGTTGTACCCACCGAATCCATCTAGGAAAGAGAAAAACCTTTTCCCTGTCAGGCAATCTAGCACATGGTCAATGAAGGGTAGAGGAAAATTATCATTCGTTGTGGCTTTGTTCAACTCCCTGTAATCGACACAAATTCTCCACTTTGTAGGTTTTAACCCCGTACAGAACATTACTTGCATACGAAATTCTAAAAATCATTAAAATAAACAATGCAAGAGCATAACACATAAAACACACATACACAGAGATTTTCCCCTAGATCCCAAAACTGGGACTACCAGATTTATTTTTCATTATGTTCCTTTCAATGTTACAATACATATTTATACATGCTGAAGCATCCAATACCATGGACCGAAAACCATCGCATCCAAAACCATGGACTGAAAACCATCACGTCCAAAACCATGTGTGAAAACCATGCACAAAACCATAGGTAGGTTCGCCCAATCTAATATAGGGTCCCAAAAAACTTTCCCCGAGGCGCTACCCTGGACCTTGTAGAAGGGGGCTACCCGGCCCCCTCAAACCCCTTGGATAGGAGGGGTTTCCACCTCCCTTGTGAACCCCCCGTTGCGCAATCAGCACAACGAAGGGGGGGCTCAGCCCCCCCTCTAACCCCCTGGTGAACTACGTTGGCTAGTCGTGGAAAGAATATAACACAACCCAACGTTCTCCCACTTGTTGTTTTCTTTCCATAGGGGGCCACAAGAGAGCTTAGTCATTTATCTAGCCCTAAAACGCCCATTGTTTCTCTACACCAAGAGAACTTCTCAGAGCTCACAAATTTTGTCAATGCATATGTAGTATTCTTCAAAGTGTCCACCTTTACCAGCAACACCTTTTTGTCTTCTATCATATCCCTCATAAAGTGATACTGAACATCAATGTGCTTTGTCTTTGAATGGTAAGCAGAGTTCATTGCCAAGAAATTTTCACTTTGGCTATCATAGTCTATCCTTATAGCTCCCTGTATTAACCCCATACTTGAAGACAATCTCTGCAACCAAACTGCTTCCTTGCTTGCATGAGTGGCTACCATGTATTCTGCCTCTATACTTGATAGTGCCACTACAAATTGTTTCTTACTCATCCAATTGACTGCACCTCCAAATAGGTTAAACACATACCCACTTGTAGATCTTCTCTGATCTAGATCTCCAACCCAGTCTGCATCAACAAAGCCACAGATATCCAAAACTCTGTCCAATCCTGGTCTTCCTTGATAGCATAAACCATAATCACTAGTGCCACACAAATACCTAAAAACCTGCTTCACTGATGTCTAATGCTCCTTCCCTATTTTTGACATAAACCTGCTCAATACTCCCACTGCATGTGCAATGTCTGGTCTAGTACAAACCATCGCATACATCAGGCTACCGATTGCACTTGCATATGGAACACGGGACATGTCCTCTTCCTCTTCTTGTGTCTTGGGACACTATTCAACAAATAACTTTACACCTACAAGAATATGAACCTTCACCGGTTTACTATCCTGCATCTTAAACCTCTGCAGTATTGTCTCGACATACTTCCTCTGGTTTAACTAGAGCTTCCTCTTTGCCCGATATCTTTTACTTTTCATGCCCAAAATATAGTTTGCAGCACCAATATCTTTCATGTCAAATTTGGAGGACAATTGGGTCTTCAAATCTTGGATAATTTCTTTGTCATTTCCAACCAGCAACATATCATCCACATACAAGACCAGATAGATAACATGGTCACCAATTAATTTAAAATACACATAGTGATATGATTCGCTTCTGGTGAAGCCAAGTCCCCATATAAATGTATCAAATTTCTAATACCACATCCTTGGTGTCTATTTAAACCCATACAGAGACTTTTTTAAGTTGCATACTAGTTCTTTCTTACCCTTCACCGCAAAGCCTTTAGGTTGCTTCATGTAGATCTCCTCTTCTAGATCCTCGTGAAGAAATGTTGTCTTCACATCCATTTGTTCTACCTCAAAATCAAATGCAGCAACAACATATAACAATAATATAATAGAAGCCACCTTGGCAACAGGAGAAAAAATATCACCGAAACCAATTCCCAGCACTCGGGAATAACCTTTTATTACCAACCAAGCTTTGTATTTCTCCACCTTCTCTTCTACATTTGCCTTCTTCTTGAACACCCATTTGCTACCAAAGGGTTTCCTTCCAGCCAGCAACTCCACCAGATCCCAAGCCTCATTTTTATTCAAATATGCCATTTCATCAACCATGGCCTCTTTCCAAAGTTTGCCATCCTCTGAATCTACTGCTTCCTTGATAGTACTGGGATCATCATCAGTAATAGATAAAGCCAAATTTGAATAGAAAGGAGATGGACTATACCTTTCTGGCTTCCTTATTTCTCGAACTAATCTTCCCACACCCGAAGTTTGTGGCTCTTCATCTTCTGATTCCTCTTGTGCTGTAGAGTCTGATTCTACCTCCTTAAGGTCAAACTCTATCTTCTCAGGTTCTTTTGGTTGGACTTTATGTTTAATAACATATTTCACCTCTCTGAACACCACATCTATGTTGTACACAACCTTCCTTATTACTGGGTTCCAAATCTTATAACCCTTTAAACCATCCTTATAACCAATAAAGATGCACTTTTCAGATTTACTATCCAACTTGGTTCTTTCCTCGTTTGGAACATGTACATATGCATCACATCCAAATACCCTTAGATGTGAAAGAGAGGGTTTCTTACCAGTCCATACCTCTCGTGGAGTCTTATCCTCCAACGCTGATGAAGGTGATCTATTGACTAGGTAACATGTTGTCTCCACCGCCTCTGCCCAAAATTCTTGTCCTAACCCGACACCATTGAGTATGCTTCTTGCCCTTTTCATCAACGTCTTGTTCATTCTTTCTGCAACTCCATTTTGCTCAGGTGTGTATGGAGTAGTCTTCTGCCATTGTATACCACACTTCTTACATAATTCTTCAAATTTCCTTGCAGCAAAACTCTCCACCATTATCTGACCTCAATGCCTTTATCTTCTTCTCTATCTACTTTTCCACCAAAGTCTTAAATTCTTTAAACTTGTCAAAGACTTCAGATTTCTTCTTAAGGAAATATATCCATGTATTCCTTGAAAAGTCATCTATAAACGATACATAGTACACAGAATTACCCAGTGATGGAACCTTCACAGGTCCAAACACATCACTGTGCACAAGCTCTAATATCTATTTCGCCCTGTTACCACCAGAGGGGAAACTCACCTGATTCTGCTTCCCACATACACAATTTGCATAGAAATAAAAATCCAGAGAGCTATTACTCATACCTTCTACCATACCTTTACCATGAAGTATCCGAAGGCCCTTCTCTCCAACATGTCCAAGCCTTTGATGCCACAACATGGTCTTCTCTCCAAAGACCACTAGATGCCACAACATGGTCTTCTCTCCAAAGACCACTAGATTTTCTACTCCACTTTCAAGAACCACAAAATTATTTCACCCATCAACAACAGTGCTACCTTGCAGCTTGTACAGAGTTCCAATCCAAAATCCCCACATCAATACCAGTGCTCCCCAAACCATCTTGTAGGTATCCTTCTCAAACATTGTTTCTATGCCTGCATCATCCAACTTGCTTACGAAAATCAGATTTCTGGCCAATGTAGTAATATTTAGAACACCTGGAAGTGTTCTAACCCTTCCACCTTGCAACTTCAACTTTACTTTTCCGCAACCAACAATTCTAGCCTTCCTGACATCCCCAAGAAGACATCACCACCATCATATTTCTCGTACTCGTAGAACCACTCTCTATGGGGGGTGAAGTGAAAGGATGCACTTGAGTGAATCAACCATGCCTCATGATCTACATGTGTACTTGAAGAGGCCAAGTACACATCCCCACCTTCATCTGAGGTGGTTTTCGCCTCTGCAGAAGGAGCATCATCAAATCCCTTTCCTTTGTCGGGAGCTTTAGATTTACAGTCCCTTTTGTAGTGCCCTTCCTTTCTACATTTCCAACAAACCACCTTTACAGGTTTTCCTGGAGATTTACATCTCCCTCTAGATTTAGATCTCCCACTCGATGACTTATTTTTGTTTCTGTTCTGGGACTGTCCTCATACAGACAAGGCATCACCATTTTGGCTCTCCAAATTTTTCCATCTCATCTCCTCCGTCAGCAAGGATGAGACTGTTTCATTAAACTGCAAGGAAGTTGCATTGCTACCTATTGCAATAACCAGACTATCCCACGAATCTGGTAGAGAACACAACAAACTAATGCACTTATCTTCATCTGAAATTTTAATATCAACTGATAATAGCTAACTTACCACAATATTAAATGTGTTCAGATGCCGTGTCACCGAGTCTCCATATTTCATCCTCGGGTTATACAGCTTTTTCCGTAGGAATAGTTTATTCACTGAAGACTTAGATTAGTACAAAGTCCCTAACTTGTCCCACAAAGCCTTAGCCGTAGCTTCTCCTGATACATTCAACAATACTGAATCTGAGGCACACAATCGTATTGTGCTATTTTCCTTTCGATCCAACTTCTTTCATTCTTCACCGGATAGTCCCTTTGGTTTAGTACTCGGATCTACCGTGATCCACTGATCTCTATTTACCAACAGATCCTCCATCTTGAGTTTCCCTAACTCAAAACTCTGACCATTAAATTTCTTGATCTCTATCTTTCCACTGCTCGCCATGTTCTTTCACCACCAGAATTGATCCCGCAGATCTCCCATTGAACATGGTCTACCATAGGCCCGAGCGAAACCCCTAAACAACAAAGATGTCCCCTTGAAGACAAAACAGTTCTGATACCAAATGTAGGTTTTAACCCCATACAGAAAATTACCTGCATACGAAATTCTAAAACACATAAAATAAACAATGTGAGAGCATAATACATAAAACACATACACAAAGATTTCCCTTGGATCCCAAAACTAGGACTACCAGATTGATTTTTCATTATGTTCCTTTCAATGTTACAATACATATTTATACATGCTAAAGTATCAAATACCATGGATCAAAAACCATCGCGTCCAAAACCATGTGCAATAACCATGCACAAAACCATAGGTAGGTCCGCGCAACCTAATATAGGGTCCAAAAACATTTTCCCCGGGGCGCCGGACCCCGTAGAAGGGGGCTACCTGCCCCCCTCAAACCCCATGGACAAGGGGGGATGCCAACCCCCCCATTGCGCAATCGGCACAACGCAGGGGGGGCTCGACCCCCCCTCTAACCCCCCAGTTAACTACATGGGCTAGTCATGGAAAGAATATAACACAACCCAACACATTTACCATTTTTCTTGGGAACTAACACCAAAGGAGAGACCCACTCACTATCAGAGATAGGGTAAATGAATCCTACATTTAGCAATTTTTGCAGTTCTTCTTTGACTATATCTTTAAGAGTTGGATTCATCCTCCTTTGTGGTTGTCGAACCAGCTTGCAACCTTCTTTGATGATTATGTGGTGTGTAGACACTGAGGGGTATACTCCCTTCATTTCCTTGAAACTCCAAGCGAAGGCTCCTAGATTTTCCTTTAACATGTTGCATAGTTTCTCTTCTTCAAGAGCAGAAAGAGATGGATTGATTTTCAAGGTTCTCTCTGGGGCGAATTCTATGGTTTTGACACGGAGTGGGTTGGAATCTGCCAAGCATAAGTCAATTGGATGATCGTTCTAGGTTTCCTTTACTGCTTCTTCTAAGGGTAATGAATCAGGAGTTGGAATTTGGAGTAGGTGTTCAATAAAGTCATCCTCATCCCGCTGTCCTCCTCCCATGGTTGCTTCTAAAGCATAAAGTTGGGTGGAATAAACTTCATCTTCTTCCTCCTCCTCCAACCATAAAGGTAAGTCATGCTCTAGAGAAGGTTGAGCGGGAGGGTATAGGACTAACTGCTTGGACATATGCCCATTCTTGATGGTCATATTCCCAGCTCTGCAGCTAATATAAGCATTGGCAGTGACAAACCATGGCCTCCCAAGGATGAGAGGGTAACCAGTAAGCTTAGCCTTAGGTTGGAGAACTAGGAAATCTGCAGGGTACTCCCAAGAGTCAATGGAGACCATCACATCCTCCACAATTCCCTTAGGGGTTACGGTGGAACAGTCTGCAAGTTACAGAACTGTTGTGGTCTTCCTCAATGAACCTTGGAGGTTGAGCATGAGTATGGTGTCCTTGGTCATCACATTAATGACAGCCCCAAGATCGATCAGAGAGTGTAGGACCATGGTGCCATTGATGTGCACATCTACTACAGGGCTTCCAGGGTCCAAATATTTTGGGTAGATTACCTACCCTAGCATTAAGTCAGACAGTTGCCCAATGACATTAATGGTAGGGAAATCCCTTTTTCGCCTCCCTAGATGCTTGAAGCACTTCTCCTTAATCAACTTATTATAAATCGGAACATCTTTTATTGTCTGGAGAAGTGGGATCTTTACACATAGATTTTTCAATTCTCCCAGAAGTTCAATCTCTTCTGCGGTAGGCTGGAGTGGTTGGGCTAATCTCTAAACAAAGGGTGGATTTACTTTAAGGTTGTTTTCCTCTCTTTCTTCCTCAACCTCCCTAAGTGGAGGTGGAGGTGGAGGTTGGTTATCCGGGATAACTCTCCCATATCTCAAGTTAATCTCCTGGATTTCCACAACATACGCTAGATATGATGTCTCTCCATTGTATACTTGTTGAGCCTGCTCGTTGTTCGGGTTAGGATTTGGTTGGGCATGCATTTTGGGTTGCTTGGGTGGAGCAGAGTGTAGGAGCTGTGGTTGGGCAGGTGGTGGAGGCAATAGAGTTGGAGCATTTTTGTATTGGAGCCTCCACCCATGGAGTGGTGTATTCCACTGAGGTTGTGGTGGAGCATAAGGTTGAAATGACTGGCTAGCTGGCTGGGAGTCATACGAAGATGCATAGGACCAAGGAGGGGGTGTAAACCAGGAAGGATGAGTAGGGGATCCCCAAAAAGGTATGGCTGTGGTTTGGTTGGGGTTGTAATATGCATGGGATTGCCCTTGCATGCCTTAATGGTATGGTCTAGGCTCATGAGGTCTCCTTTGGTTAATGTAGCAAAGCTGCTCAGTGACCCCTTTAACTCCTTAATGTACATCTTTGAGTTAGGGTAAATAAGGGCACTTGTCTATGGAGTGGTTTTTTTCACAGGCCGAGCAAATTTCAATAGAATTCAATGGACATTCATTGCTGGGATTCCTCGTGGTGCATATAGGATAAAAATGGCCAAGGCTCTCTCTGCTTCCTCCTGCTTCCTCTTAATGTTTATGGTGTCCATTTGCAAGGAAAAGGTTTGCAACATCTCTCTTTTGAAATCTTCCAGCATGTTCCTAATTTCACCCTTGATGGATGAGTTGGAAGATGATGAACATGCCATAGGTTGACTTTCCCTACCCTTTTTCTTGGCTGCCCTAGAATGGTTTCTAAAGACAACCTTGATATCTTCATAGGGTAATTGGTAGATATCTCCTCCTACTAATTGTTGGGTTGTGTTATATTCTTTCCACGACTAGCCCAAGTAATTAACCGGGGGGTTAGAAGGGGGGCGAAGCCCCCCTTTCGTTGCACCGATTTCTAGCGGGGGGAGTCACAGGGGGTTTGAGGGGTGCAGGTAACCCCACTCTATGGGGTCCGGTCCAGCGCTCCGGAAAATTTTTGTTTTGGACCCTATATTAGGTTGGGCGGACCTACCTATGGTTTTGTGCAAGTTTTTCGCACATGGTTTTAGACGCGATAGTTTTCGGTCCATGGTTTTGGAAGCGATGGTTTTCGGTCCATGGTATTGGATGTTTTGGCATATATAAATATGTATTGTAACATTGAAAGGAACATAATGAAAAATCAAGTTGGTAGTCCCGGTTTTGGGATTCAGGGGAAAATCTTTATGTATATGTGTTTTATGTGTTATGCTCTCGCATTGTTTATTTTCTGTGTTTTAGAATTCGTATGCAGGTAATTTCTATATGGGGCTAAAACCTACATTTGGTATCAGAGATGTTTTGGCTTCAAGGGGATGCCTTTGTTGCTGAGGGGTTTCGCTCGGGCCTGTGGTAGACCCATTTCAATGGGAGATCTGCGAGATCGATTCCGGTGGTGAAAGAAGATGTGGAGTAGTGGAAAGATAGAGATCGAGAAATTTAATGGACATAGTTTTGAGTTGTGGAAACTCAATATGGAGGATCTGTTGGTGGATAAAGATCAGTGGATCGTGGTAGATCTGGGTACTAAACCAATAGGAGTGTCCGTTGAAGAATGGAAGAAGTTGGATCGAAAGGCAAAGAGCACAATACGATTGTGTGTCTCAGATTCAGTATTGCTGAATGTATGAGGGGAAGCTATGGCGAAGGCTTTGTGGGACAAGTTAGGGACTTTGTACCAATCTAAGTCTCTAGTGAATAAAATTTTCATGTGGAAAAAATGTGTATAACCTGAGGATGAAAGGTGGAGACTTGGTGATAGAGCATCTGAACGCATTTAATACTGTGGTAAGTCAGTTATCATCTGTTGATATTAAAATTTTAGATGAAGATAAGTGCATCAGTTTGTTTTGTTCTCTACCAGATTTGTGGGATAGTCTAGTTATTGCAATAAGTAGCAATGTAACTGCCTTGCAGTTTGATGAAATAGTCTCATCCTTACTAACGCCGGAAATGAGACGGAAAAATATGGAGAGCCAGAATGGTGATGCCTTGTCCGTACGAGGACAGTCCCATAATAGAAACAAAAATAAGTCATCGAGTGGGAGATCTAAATCTAGAGGGTGATTTAAATCTCCAGGAAAACTTGTAAAGGTGGTGTTATGGAAATGCGGAAAGAAAAGGCACTACAAAAGGGACTGCAAATCTAAATATCTTGATAAAGGAAAGGCATCTGATGATGCTCCTTCTTTAGAGGCGAAAACCACCTCAAATGAAGGTGGGGACGTGTACTTGGCTTCTTCAAGTACACATGTAGATCACGAGGCATGGTTGATTAACTCAGGTGCATCCTTTCACTTCACTCCCTGTTATGAAACCAGCTCAAGAAAAGATAGAAAAGATAGATCAACGCCTTAGAATTCAGCCTCTTTGAGGGGGTAACCTCATTTACATTACATAAATGAACAATTCTTCGATGATTCAAATGATAAAACCTCCTTTCTATATATAAGAGTCTAAGGAGTCACAATATATCCCAGCCGACCTAACAATAATAATATAAAGCCACAAAAATAACAATAGAGGGATTCTATGGGGCACAGTAATAACAATATGGGGACAATAGGGGTACAACAATATTAATAAGGGGTACAACTACAATAGTATGGGGTAATCACTAGTATTATAGGGACCCAACATGCCCCTC
>APFE030131547.1:31686-51219 GCA_000404065.3 Pinus taeda | reverse complement strand
TGAAGAGCCACAAACTCCGGCTGTGAGAAGATCAGCACGAGAAAGAAGGCAACCAGAAATGTATAGTCCATCTGCTTTCTATTCAAACTTTGCTTTGTCTATTATTGATGATGATCCCAGAACTGTGAAGGAAGCAGTGGATTCAGAGGATGGAAAACTCTGGAAAGAGGCCATGGTTGATGAAATGGCATCTTTGCACAAAAATGAGGCTTGGGATCTGGTGGAGTTGCCGGCTGGAAGGAAACCCATTGGTAGCAAATGGGTGTTCAATAAGAAGACAAATGCAGAAGGAAAGGTGGAGAAATATAAAGCTCGGTTGGTAGAAAAAAGTTATTCCCAGGTGCTGGGAATTGATTTTGGTGATATTTTTTCTCCTGTTGCCAAAGTAGCTTCTATTAGATTACTTTTATCTGTTGCTGTTGCATTTGATTTTGAGGTAGAACAGATGGATGTGAAGACAACGTTTCTTCACGGGGATCTAGAAGAGGAAATCTACATGAAACAACTTGAAAGCTTTGCAGTGAAGGGTAAGAAAGAACTCGTATGCAAGTTGAAGAAGTCTCTGTATGGGTTAAAACAATCACCAAGGATGTGGTATCAGAAATTTGATACATTTATACGGGGACTTGGGCTTCACTAGAAGCAAAGTAGATCACTGTGTGTATTTTAAATTAATTGGTGACCGTGTTATTTATCTGGTCTTGTATGTGGATGATATGTTGCTAGTTGGAAATGATAAAGAAATTATCCAGGATTTGAAGACCCAATTGTCCTCCAAATTCAACATGAAAGATCTTGGTGCTACAAACTATATTTTGGGCATGGAAATTAAAAGAGATCAGATAAAGAGGAAGCTCTGGTTAAACCAGAGGAAGTATGTTGAGACAATATTGTAGAGGTTTAATATGCAGGATAGTAAACTGGTGAAGGTTCCTATTCTTGTAGGTGTAAAGTTATCTTCTAAATAGTGTCCTAAGGCACAAGAAGAGGAAGAGGACATGTCCCGCGTTCCATATGCAAGTGTAGTCGGTAGCCTGATGTATGCGATGGTATATACTAGACCAGAAATTGCACATGCAGTGGGAATATTGAGCAGGTTTATGTCAAAAGCATGGAAGGAGCACTGAACAACAGTGAAGTGGGTTTTTAGATATTTGCGTGGCACTAGTGATTATGGTTTGTGCTACCAAGGAAGACTAGGATTGGACAGAGTGTTGGATATTCGTGGCTTTGTTGATGAGACTGGGCTGGAGATCTGGATCAGAGAAGATCTACAAGTGGGTATGTGTTTAACCTATTGGGAGGTGCAGTCAGTTGGATGAGTAAGAAACAATCTGTAGTGGCACTATCAACTATAGAGGCAGAATACATGGCAACCACTCATGCAGGCAAGGAAGTAGTTTGGTTGCAGAGACTGTGTTCAAGTATGGGGTTAATACAGGGAGCTATTATGATAGACTGTGACAGCCAAAGTGCAATTTTCTTGGCAAAGAACCCTGCTTACCATTCAAAGACAAAGGACATTGATGTTCATGTCACTTTGTGAGGGATATGATAGAAGACAAAAAAGTGTTGCTGGTAAAGGTGGACACTTTGAAGAATACTGTAGATGCATTGACAAAATATGTGAGCTCTGAGAAGTTCTCTTGGTGTAGAGAAAAAATGGGTGTTGCAGGGCTAGATAAATGACTAAGCTCTCTTGTGGCTCCCTGCGGAAAGAAAAAAACAAGTGGGAGAATGTTTGGTTGTGTTATATTCTTTCCACGACTAGCCCACGTAGTTAACCTGGGGGTTAAAAGGGGGGCAGAGCCCCCTCTTTGTTGCGCCGATTGCGTAGCGGGGGGAGTCATAGGGGGTTTGAGGGGTGCATGTAACTCCACTCTATGGGGCCCGGGGCAACGGCCTGGAAAATTTTGGTTTTGGACCCTATATTAGGTTGGGCGGACCTACCTATGGTTTTGTGCATGTGTTTTTGCACATGGTTTTGGATGCGATGGTTTTCGGTCCATGGTTTTGGACGCGATGGTTTTCTGTCCATGGTATTGGATGCTTCGGCATGTTGTAATATTAAAAGGAACATAATGAAAAATCAAGCTGGTAGCCCCGGTTTTGGGATCCAGGGGAAAAACTCTGTGTTTTTATGTGTTATGCTCTCGCATTGTTTGTTTTCTGTGTTTTAGAATTCGTATGCAGGTAATTTCTGTACGGGGTTAAAACCTACACTAACAAATGTAAGGTTTCCATAAGACCTTCTCTTACTCCCCTAAGCAGGACCAACTTTAGTGACTCAAGGTCAAGTGTGCACCTGGCCCTTTTGTAACTAAGCTGGAATATTTCTTCATAATCCTCTAAGGATTCATCACTGCCTATGGTCATCTTGAAAATTTCTTCTTTAGTATCCTTTGACTGACAGTAGTCCCGATATTTGTTGTTAAAGGCCTACTGCATCTAGGCCCAAGTTGTGATGCTATCTCCAGGTAATCCCATGAACCAACGCAATGCTACATCCTTGAGGGTAGATGGAAATAGTTTTAACTTTTGCTCATCATCTGTATAGTCATAGGTTCGTCGTATAACAACAAATTCAAATAGGAAAGTGTCGGGGTCCTCTGTGGTCAAGCCATGGAAATGAGGTAGGGAAGAGGGGCTTATATTTTTCATCTTCGTGTCCCCATTATTTTCCCTGGTGGGGAAGGCACCCTCAACTCTCTCTCTATTCCCTTTGTCATTTCGATTTTTAGCCATTGGTTCAGTAGGAATGGGTTCCTCTTCTTCTTCTTCCCCTGTAGGTTTTTCAAATATGTCAGGTTTCTGACCTAAGGGTTCCTCCAGTTCACAACCATCAAAGAAGAGAGAAGGTTGGTTGTTGGATGTAGTGGGGGTATTTGGCAAAAATTTCCCTAAGTTGTTCCTATTCCTACAAGGCATGAAAGGAAATATTTTTGGTTTCGTTTTGTTTTTTATTTCAAACTTGGAAAGTACTTGGAGAATTGAGTTTGTTGATTGAATGAAGATTACTGACAAAATGAAAAATCCACCTACTATAGTGAAATCTTACTTGCAAAAATGGAAAGGAAAGTAGACAATGCAAAATTAAAGAAAGGAAACAACTAGATTGCTTTTGTAGAAATAAACTAATGACAGAGTATTAAAGACAAGAAATAGAAGAAAAGAAAGCAGTAATCACATTCTACTCAGACACCTCCCCGACAACCGCACCAAAAAGTGATGAGCGCCAGTATTGCAGCAAGGATGTTGCAACTCCTGGGCTACTAACTTTACTTATCAACCTAGGGTTCGTACAAACTTGGAGGTGACAGTGCTATATGCACAAGTAAAAGTGACGATTTTGCCTGTTGTCACTATTTAGCTGGTGAGAGACCGTTGGGGTTCGAAGCGAGACATCTATAGAGTCAAAAGAAGCTTGATTATTTGATGGAATAAATGTAAATCTACTCTAAGAGAGTTACTCTACTATAGTAATGGAGAAGGCCAACATGTAATGTTAAACCACACCATACCCTAATTAACCATTTTAGAAGTTATGCTAAGAAGAAATGCTAAATCAACATAAAACAAATGCTACTATCTAAGTTTTAGAAGTAAGAAGCATCAAACAATACTAATGTGCAAGTAAAGAAACTAAACGAAATCTATTTTCACTTTTTTTCTTTTTATGCAAAATCAAGTATGCAAACTAATTGTTCTTGTGGATGTGACAGGTGGATTAAGGGTGTTTGAGGACAGATAGAAGGTTTATGAAGTGGTTGGATGGTGTGGAGGGTCCCTACGAGGCTTTTTGTGACTTCCTAGAGGTTCTCCATCAATTCAGCCTCAAAACAGGTCGTTTCAGGAAAACCTATAGGATGATCCTATAGGTATTACATGAAACCTACATGATACAACCGAGAGCTAAATGTGAGGTGTTGGAGGTGATGGGAGGCTTAGAAAAGGTGTGTGATGTGTGGAGTGGAGTGGTCGAAAGTCTAGGATCATTCAGGAGTCAATATCCAAGATGATAGATAGGTAGATTCGCTCAATGTGTTTGGGAGAATTTCAATGAAAAATGATGAAAAACTAGTGAGGGTGATGGTGAAAACAAGGGATGGCTAAGGTGGATGAAGTGGAAGGTGGTTGCTGGCTATGAAGTCTTAGTCTCCTCCTAAAGCACCTGCTCTGTATAAAACATGTGTGTCTTCCAAAAATCTATGAAACAAGATACATTTTCATAAACTAGAAAAGCAGAATTAATGAGTCAAGTGCCTATAGTACGCATGAAGAAAGTTGCTGAAAGGAATGAAAGCATGAGTGAGATATACTACAGAAATGGAAATGAAAAAGATGACAATGAAATCTACCTTGCAACATTACCCAAATACTAAATTAAATACAACAAACTCCAAAGCTCATAAAAGAACTAGATATATGTATTTTTGGGGCTTCTTAAAGATCCCTTCCTCAAGTCATGGTCCCAGAGGGAGGAAGTGAGGCCGAGACACCTGCTAACAACATTGTGGTAATCCTTTTTCTCCTTGCTAACTTGCTACTTGAAATAAGAGACAAATGGAAGCAAACTATCACACAACCAATCTAATCCACACTACTTATAATGGAAATGCATCTAATCGGAAAATTACCAATGAAGCTATGAATCTACACTAAACATACATGTAGAATCAAGAGGAGCCTTGGCTACTAGGGTTGGTCCCTAACCCAAGAGCTTCAGCCCTCTAAGTTAACTCGGTGCTGGCTCAAAAGAAAATTCATTCTTATACATCTGAAGTCTCCAACAACTTCCTTAAAATTAGGGAGGCTCGGCTCCCAAACTTGTGATAAAATGGTGCTTTGTCTCTCACTTGCTCGACTGTCTTCTAGTCCTCATTATTTGGATGTTTTCACTCCAAGCTGATGTGGTGAATGGAGGAATATTTGCATGGAGGAGTAGTAAATGAGGAGGATTTATCTCCTATAATCCCTCTCCCTTGTACCATTCGAGTTTTGACCTTGGTTTTTGCCAAAATTCCTTGATTTTCTCCTTTAATCCTGGATTCGATGCATATTAGATGACAAAGCATAATATCCAACTCTAACTCACCTAATAAACAAAATATAATAAAAAAAATGTAATAAGTTATGAGAAAAGTTGGTTTGACTAAGCTAGGAGGTAAATTAAGGCCCATATAATTACCCAATGATGACGCTCATTAATGGGCTTGGAACCCAAGGATGTGGTTTTGCACCCAATCGTATTTGGGGAAATTTTGGAGGCACATTCCTACATGTGATGGCATGAGATGATAGAGGGCAGAAAGGAGAATCAAACACTTCGAGAATGGTCGAATTCCGAGCTGTAGAAGTGGAGAAATGATTTTTTGAAGTTGAAAAATTAATTATTGGTTTTTAAGTCATGTAGGCTTGATGTAAAATACTCCAATAGATGGGTCTCCTTACTAATTAATTGGAGCTTCTCTTCAGGCTATAAAAAGAGGGTGAAGACATGTCACTTGAGCTATCCGAGTGTTCAACATATCCTCCAAGACAAGATGTCGGTGGAGAGAGAGAACTCTAGTCTAGACGCAGCACAGGAGGAGCTTTGGACAACGTGAGGAGAAGGGTCTGAGGTGTACTCGAGGTTGAGTAAGCTAAGGTATAGGGATCTGTCTTTGGGCTAAAAATTTTTGTCTTAAGGGCCGAGTAATCCTATTGTTGGGACAAGTAGAGGAGGAGCAATACATTGGAGTTTTAGTGACTGCTTGGGCACATTTGTGGAGGCCATTTGCTACAGCAAGATGTTGTGCTAGGTCGCAGGCTATAGCAAGACATTAGAGGTAATTTAAGGGTTACGTTTATGTGGACAATACCTTAAGAGGGAAGTGTAGCATAGGCAGAGCCTCTCTAAGGTGGACCGCAACCCTTGAGGGCTAGATTATTGACTATGTGGTGATTTAAGGGATGTTGTACATGCCCCAACCTGAATTGCAGGAGAAACAATGAAAATAGAGGTGACAACAATGTTTTTGTGGAGGATTGTTGGGTCAAAGTTTTTACCAAAATTGCATCGTGACATTGTAGCCTATTGGTGCCATGTGGAGGATCTTCTGAGGAGTTGAAGAGTATTCCTAGGAGCATAATTGAAAGTGGCATGATTGGGTGCCATTGATCTAATTGGAGGGTAGTGTGTTGGCTACCCAAAGTAGCCTTAGATTAGTAGACAAGAAGGATGTTGTTGGTGCAAGATTGGGTGAAGTTTGTAGCCCAATGAGTAACTCTTTGATGGATGAAAGAGGTTACTAGAAGGTAGATTGGAGCTCAGGAATTAGGCCTACCCAGAGAGCAGTTTGATGATCTTGTGTAAATGCAGCAAAAGTGACATGTGTCATTTTTAGGTGGCATCCCTCTAGGAGTCCCGATGTGTTGTCCTTTGAAGGACTAAGGGGCAACTAGTGAGCAGTACGGGAGCGAAGGACCATTAGGACAAGATACAACATTAAAGCTGCAATGAAGTTTGTCATTGTATCTTATATACCTTTTTTTTTCCGCTGAAAAAGTGCTCAAACTATATATTGAGATATCAAAAAAGGGGGATTTCCCAACCATTACAGCCACACTGAGGGCACATGAAAAAAGTATCAGCTCTTCATAAAACGGAGCTGTTCTCCATCTAGATGAAAACCATATGTTTCCGCCTCCCTGACGGAGGTAATGACGCCACGCAGGGCAGAGAAAGGAGTATCATTTCCAGGGGTCTCCTTCGCTGAAGGAAAACAACCCCACATATACAAAAAAATATTTAAAATACATAAGTTATTTGCAAAATTGTATATAGAAGTCTTCTATCTGGAACAGGAAAGAAACTAGCAACAATATATACAGAAAATACAAGAAATAACATAGGGATAATGCCGCGGTATAACTGTCAAAAATGGTGATGAAACCTAGAAGTCAAAAATGCTGTATGTATGGAGGCAGATCAGATCTATAAATCTGCCCCTGTATGTTTTCTTCTATACTCCAGCAGCCCAAATCCTGTTGTAGACCAGCCTTAGATAACTGGTCTGCCTCCTCGTTCCTGTCCCTGTAAATATGGTATAGAAAAAACCTGTTAAAGAAAGTCTTTAGAGTTTTGATTTCCTCAACAATAGTCTTCAGAATCTGATTTTGACAAGAAGCTTTTCCGTTAATCCAGTTGATAACGTTTAGTGAGTCCCCGAATATCTGAACAGTGTTTATATTTCTGTGTTGAAGCCAACAAAGAAGAAAGCGCAAAGCCGAGAGTTCTGCAAAGTTATTTGTGCCGGAACCCAACCCAACAGAAGCTTTTAATGTGTGTTCCGGGTTGATGAAAATACAAATGCTTGCACCAGCCTTATTATTTTGAGAAGCCCCATCGAAATACCCAATAGGGATACCCTCCTGTATTATGTTGGAATTTTGATTTGGTTTGGGAACTATGTCCTCTGGAGGAGGCAAAGTATTGTAAATTGCAGTGACATTAATGGCTGTGACTGATGGAGGAATGTCCTTGTCTTGGAAAAGACTCTTATTTCTGGACAACCAGACACCCCAAACGAAGATAAGAGGCAAATTCCTCATGTTCCCTTCTGGAAAAGAATGCCACCATTTCGACCAAGAGACCTCCATTGTATCGGCCCCCCACTGTGCGTTGGTCTTGAGAAGATGCATGACCTCCACCCAGATCTTCTTTGTGAAAGGACAGGAAATGAAGAGATGGTTGATTGTTTCTTCAGATAATTTGCATAGTGGGCATCTTCCAGGGCCAGCCAAGAATCTAGCTTGTAGTATATCCCAAGTAGGAACCTTCTTTTTCAAAATACACCAAAAAAAGAGCCTCGCCTTGGCAGGACATTTGAGTTTCCAAATATCTTTAGCCCACCAATCCGGACGACCCCAGCCTTTCTTGCCCATAAGGAAGTTGTATCCATCCTTTGGAGAGTACACCCCGGATTTGCTATGTGCCCACATCAGAACGTCTGGTTCATCTTTTATCCTGACATTGGATCTTTGAAGCTCTTTGATGAAGCCCTCCCATTCGTTTTGCCATCTTACATTTAACCCTAAATCAACCACAGTCTTCCAGGCCTGACCCCAGATAGTAGACTGTCCAACTCTTTCCACCTGGTTTAATGTCTGGATACCTTTAGAATCTAGGTGTCTAAGAAATCCAGGGGATAAAGCAAAGGCATCATTGCATCCAACCCAAGGATCTCTACTAGTCCTGATCTGTTTTCCATCTCCCACTTTCCAGGCCAGGCCTTGTTCAATAACTGAGAAAGCCTCCACAGTAGCCTTCCAGATTGCTGAAGTGTTTTGCCCTTTCTTGTTTTGGCTCCGAATCCATTCATCTATAGGAATTGGGTCAATGTACTTCCTTTTGACCACTCTAGTCCACAGGTTTTCCATTGAAATAAGGCGCCATCCAGATTTTGCAGCTAAGGAGATGTTGAAATCTGGAGATCTTTTTAATCCCCACCCACCCCATTCTTTTGGTCTGGCCACTTTATCCCAAGCTACCCAGGGCAAGCCGGAAGATTCCTTTGAACCCGACCAAAGGAATCTACAGCAAATTCTACGAATTTTCTCCATCACACCTTTTGGGATCCAAGTCAATGCAGCCCAGTAAACTGGGATTGCTGACAAAATAGATTTTATCAGGGTCAATCTGCCAGCTCTTGACAGCCATCTGAAACTCCAATGGGAGATTCTAGATTCAATCTTTGCAATTAATCAGTTCCAATCTGCTTTCCTGTACACAGCAGGCTTTAGGCAGAAGCCCAAGTATTTGAAAGGATCCTCCAGGGGTTGGGAGGGGAAAGGAAATAAATTTGACATTCTATCTCTTTCTCTTCTTTCAAAATCTGAAAAACACACTTGAGATTTTCCAGTGTTTATTTGCATACCAGTGGCTTTTAGAAAGAGATCAAAGATACATTTAAACTCCTTTAATTCATTTTGGCAACCATTAGTAAAAATCAGAATATCATCAACAAAGAGAAGGTGTGTGATGTATAGATTAATTGCAACCTCAATACCTTTAACCTTTCCCTCACTTCTAGCTTTGTGAATCAATCTACTTAATCCTTCCGCCACAAGGAGGAACAAAAGTGGAGATAAAGGGCACCCTTGTCTGAGGCCTCTCTGGCTGTTGAAGAAGGAAGAGGCAGCTCCATTGACCAAAACAACGAAGCTGACATTTGTGATGCATCCCATGATCCAACTGACAAAGGGATAGCTGAAACCAATGTGGGTTAACAACATCCTAAGATAAAGCCAGTTGATCCGATCATATGCTTTGGAAAGGTCAATCTTTAAAACAACACCCTTCTTTTTCTTCACTTTTATACTATGTGTCACCTCCTGTGCGACACCAATGGCTTCGTGTATCTGTCTTCCGTTCAGGAAACCAAATTGTTCCATTGAAATATTCCTAGATAAGATCGGGCCAATTCTGAGGGCAATGACCTTTGAAATGATCTTGTAGATGCAATTACACAAGGAAATAGGTCTAAAGTCTTCAAAACTTTCCGGATCATCCTTCTTTGGGATAAGTGCAATAAAAGTTGAGTTAAAGGGTCTATATATTACCCCTTTCTGCTTTGATTCTTCAACGACTTCCGTTATCTCTGCTCCAATTTGTTCAAAAAAGTGGAGGAAAAGTTCTATTGTCCAGCCATCAGGGCCAGGACTTTTATCCTTGCCCATAAGTTTCATGGCCGCTTCAACCTCCTCCTTGGTGACCGGAATTAAGAGGTCTTCAGCTTCATCTTCCTCGACAAATCTGGGAAAACTTTGCACAGTTCTGAAGACTTCAGTGATAGTAGCCTCTCTCTGATCTGTAAAAATGTTTTGAAAATGTCTTTTACCCAGCCCAGAGAGCTCATGGAAAGAGCTGACATCTCTCCCTTCTTCATCTTTTAGTCTCCAAATTGTGTTTGCAGATTTCCTACCTTTTGCAAAATTATGGAAGAATCTTGTGTTTTCATCCCCCGCTTTTAACCAGATTGCCCTGCTTTTAATCCTCCATTCTTCTTCCTTTTCCAACAGAATTTTATTTTGTTGTTTCTCCAGAAAGAGAATTCTGTCCTTTGAGGCTTGTGAGGAATATCCATCTGTCTCCATACTTTCCATATGTTTCAGTTCCTCTCTAATTCTAGACATCTCCTCGGATTGTTTCAATTTTTTATCCTTTGCCCAGGAGATGGTAGCTTTCTTAAGTCTTTTCAAATTCTCCATAAACAGAAAGCTTTTGTCCACCCCGATATTTTGCCCCTGGTGTATCCACGTGTCGTTAAACAACTTCCAGAAAGAGGGATCTTGAAGCCAGGCTGGGTTGAACTTAAAGGGGGCAGGAGGTTTGGGAGGAGGATTGGTCATCTCCAAGAAAATCGGAAAATGGTCCGAGTTCCCAATTTCCTCGACCCACTGTCTGATCATAGGGACCCTGGAAAGGAGAGGCTCCGAAACCAGAAAACGATCAAGTCTTTTTGCAATCCGGTCACCTCCCACTCTTCTGTTTCTCCAGGTAGGCTTTAGTTTAACCGGAGCAGGATCAATTAAGTTGTTCTCTGAAAAAAGATTGAGAAAAAAATCAGCAAAGGGGTCTTCCCTTGCAGAAGGGCCCCAAGCTTCATTCCTCCCAAGAGAGAAGTTTAAATCACCTCCCAGAATCATCATCGGATTATGCATCACCGATTTTGACATTAAAACATCCCAGAAGGAATCCCTGCTTTGACAAGGGCCATAGACATTTACAATGGTTAAGGGGATGGGGAAATCTGGGGATAGGACCTCCATTCCCAAAACATTCTTCAAACCCCAGTGACTGAGGGTTTTAACCCGACACTCTTTAATACCAATAGCAAGACCCCCTGAGTGGCCAGAGGCATCCAAAGCAGTGAAGGCCCAACCCGGAAGAAGTGAGTTAAGCATGGTTTCAATCTCAGAGGCCTTCCCCAAGGTTTCTTGAAGGAAAATAACATCAAAATTGGAGTTTGTGATCCAATCTTTCAAGGCCAGTTTTTTAGGTTTGCTGGCCAAACCCCTGCAGTTCCAGGATGTCAAAATCATTTGATATCTTCTTCAAAGGGCTGGGCTGCTCTAAGGACCCCCGGGATGGAATATTGTTTGCCATCTGCAACATCCAATTTTGCTTTCAGTTTCGCCTTGGACACGTGTGATTTCCGACCTCTCTTATTTTTGATGTTATTCTGTGGGTGTATCATACCCAAACCACCAGAGGAAACTTGTTCTTCCAGCTTTCCTCCCAAGGATCTCAAATTGTAAGGGCATTGGGGCCGCGGAACAGGGGATTGAAGAGAAGGCCATGTTTTATCGCAGCTAATATCCAAAGACGGAAAGGAGTTTGCTAAGGTTTCAATATTCGGACTCACAGATTGATGATTTATATTTATTTCATATACCATATCCTGCTCAGAATGAGTTTCGTGCTCAGTTTTATTTTTTACAGGATTTTGTTCATGTAAAAAAATAGGAAGTGGTTCTGTTTGCATACCCGATACCTCACTAGCAGAAGTAAATTGTATATCCTTGACCTGTTCGACTGTCGCTTCAACATCCACGACCTCATTCGCTTTGTCCTTCCCTGTAGTCTGCGGAATTTTCTCTTTCCCCATCGCATCCATCTGAAATAGGATTCCTTCGTCCTTGTTAAGCTGCACAATCTCCTCTGTCTCCATGTCCCTTTGTTCATGGGCATCCGACATATTTTGCCCTGACGGCATCTGTAGATTTTCGGATCCATTCCCTCGATGAGAACTTCTAAAATGTCTTCTTCTTCTCGACTGCGGGCAAACTTTGGCCATATGCCCATAATCATGGCAACGATGGCACCTAAACGGTAAATATTCATAGTCAAGTATCTGTTCATATACATAGTCCTGAAACAGAAGATTAATTTTCTTTGCCAAATGACCACTCAGGTTTAGCATAACCAATATACGGGCTATAGCCCTGTTTTTTGTCTTCAAAAAAGTCATGTCTGCCTCCAAATACACCCCCAATCTGTTACCAATTGACCTGAAAACCTCCTCTGTCCAGAGGAAAGATGGTAAGCCCGGCGCCCGAACCCATACCGGGAAGACATCGGTTTTCTCCTTGATGGCATCAAATAGAGGAGACCATTTTTTTAACAGTATTGGTATGTTCCCTATATGCCAGTTGTGCTGTAAAACCCAGTCTGCGGATCCTTTATCTCCGAACCTGAATTGAAACCATCCCTTTGCCAGCACAAGGGCTTCAAATTTGAAAGGGCTTTCATTTTTAAAAGATTGTTCACCCCATTCTTGAAGAAATTCAGAGGTGAATTTCTTACCTCTTGCTCTGCCGACCAAGGTACATTCGGCCACAGTTAAAGCTTCCACCATTGAGACCTCCATTCCGAGTACCAAGTTGTTGACGACCTCCGAAGCGCCAATGGGTCTTTGTGGTTTTCGTTTTGCCCCCTTTAATCCTGCCCTTTCCGCCTGTACTCTTGTATCTTTCCGAGTTCCTGTAAGGTCATGATTTATCAAAGGTGTAATACCCTGAGATTCCGTCTCCTGTGTAGGCTGGTATGAGTCCAAAGACCCCAAGACCCCATTGTCCGTGTGGGGAGTATTAACCGCCGAGGCATTTATGGCTTCCCTCGCCCCCACAAGAGCCTCCCCACAATCGTTTGCAGAGAACCCCTTATGGTTTAGGGATTCACTGAGTAGGGGAATCCTCGAAAATGAAAAAACTCCTCCTGATGCCCTTTCCTGGTCTAGTCCTGCAGATAAACCTCTCTTATATATGTCTTCAGAACCCTTTGAGACAGAAAACCCTTCATATGGCTTTTTCCCTTTTGGGTCCGTCGGCAAGCCAAAATCATTGTCCCCATTAGTAACTACTGCATCCACTGGTATCAGGGCACTCAGAGAGCCAGGGTTCGATGTCCCGCTACCCGGGTTCTTGCTTTGAGTCAAAAGAAAGGGCGAGTCTGAGTTTGAAACAACCTCCAAACCCGGTGAGTTAATAGCTCCAAAGTAATGTTCCACATTTTGCGTATTTATTTCCTTACCCCACATCGATAGAATATCTTCCACCTCGGGGTCCAGTGCCAGAATTTCCGCGGGATTAACCATGGTTTAGACTACCCAGGAGAGTGTCAGTCGGTAATCCGAGCAAGTGAGTTTCGCGGCAGCTTCACGGATATCACGGGGAAGAACAGCAAGAAAAGAAAACCTGTGAAATAACCTACTATTTTCGCGCTTCAAAAACGACAAAAGAAAACATAAGCTTAGAGACAAACTGCCTGCCAACACTTGTAGTTTTCGAGACCATGGTTGTCGACAGCAGTGTAGTCTGACCCGTGCAGCTACCCGAAGCCTGTGTGCAAGGTCTCCCTGCTCACAAATTTTGTAAACCTAACCAGCACCGCCATCGTCCTATCTTATATACCTTATATTGTTGTATTATTCATATTTGGTTTAATATAACAAAAATTGGGTTTGTATATTATTGTAAAATTTGTTAGAAATTGTGTATATTTATGCATGCGTAATTTACAGCTTTGTATTTCCATTGTGCAAAATAGTTTATGGTTGAGATTCTTGGTTTGGTAGTGTCAGTGGAAATTCAACATGGTATTAGAGCGTGTCTGAGCTATTTTGGAAGTAAGTAAATCAGAGTTGTGCACAACGAAGTACAACATGAGAGGGAGTTGATCACATTGTGAGTGAAGGGATCAGTACAATGTCGAAGTTGCAAGTACATCTCCAGTATGTGGACAAGTTGGAGGGATTGTCCAACTATAGTCCTTGGAAGGAAAGGATGAAGTTGGTCTTACAGGTCAACATGCTCTAGGAGTTCGTCGAGAAAGAGATCAACAAGCCAACCAACCCTAAGGAGATGGAAATATATGAAGGTTTGGATGTGAGGATGATATTGATCATCCTAGATGGTGTGAAGGATGCCCTAATACCTCATTTGTGCAGGAAGAACAATGCACATGAAATGTGGATGGCTCTTCAGAATTTGTTTCAGAATAAGAACGAGAAACGGGCACTGGTATTGGAGGATAAGTTGAAGTCCACCAAGATGATATAGGGTGAAATCGTGACCTCGTATATGACGAGGTTGTCTTAGGTCAAAGATGAGCTTGTTGCCATCGACGTGTCTACCTCAGATGGAGATATGGTAAGGATTGCCTTGAAAGGGTTCATCGAGGATTGGAAGCCTTCAACAAAGGAATTGTTGCTAGGTAGAAGCTGCTAGATTGGGATAGGATGTGGGATGAATTCATGCGGGAAGAGTTACGAGACGAGGATCTTCATCGAAAGAAGAAGGCTTCATATGATGACATGGCACTTGCATCACGAATGACGGGTAAGCAAAAGAAGGACTTGAGTAAAGTCAAGTGTTTCAACTATGGTGAGATGGTTCATTATTCGTCAATATGTCTGATGAAGAAGAAGGGAGATGATGAGAAAAGGAAAGTAAAGTAGGCCACTAATGTTTCAACTTCAGCTGAGATAGATGATCTCTCTAGGATATTGGAAGAGGAGGAATTTGCTGTGATTTCTCATTTCTTGCAAGGTACTGTCAATGAGGATGGATGGTGTTGTAGTGTTTTCTTCTCAAAGTTGTACGAAAAGAACCCACTTAAGACTGTGGATGACAAACAATCTCAACAATATAAATGGCTGCTAAACATTGTAGATCTACAGCAACTGATAGAAACAAAACTTGCCAATGTTCTGATTTATGCCACAGTCATAGTTAAACAACAAAAAGAAATACTAATAACTCCAATCATCCAATGGAAACCAGATATATATAGAATACATTTTATTATAACACCTGTGAATGGAACAAATAAATGTTACTAGTCCCCCTCTATGGGATGGGTTCTTCACTATCCTCAAACATCTTCAACTTTTTGATAGAGTCTCTCTCCTCTATAATGTGTAAACCCAACAAATGAAATGTTTGAGCTGAATGGGAACTCAAATGGAAGAAAAGTGGTGGTGGAGAATGAAAATAATCAGAGAAACAACAATGCGTGCAACAATGAAAATAATCAAAAGTGAATAATGAATGGAAAACCCTTGTATTTATAACAAAATATTGAGTTATCCTCGAATAATGAGCAATAATAAAATATTATTAATCCCATTCATGGAATAGCCAATTGGAATATTTTATTATATTTGGTTAGGAGGGAATAGATATTTAAAGTTTTATTTATAAATGATAAATAAATAAATGATTTATTTATCATCTCAAGGAATTGGTTAAGGAATAATAAATAAATATGGATTTATTTCATTATTCCTAATGGATTTATTTAATTATTCCTAAGGGATTTAGTCAATTTTGACAAAAAATAATAATTAATTAGTGATTAATTAATTATTCTTAGAGAAAAATAAGATAATTAATGATTTATCTGTTTATTTTTCATGATTGGGTCAAATATGAGAAGGAATAATAATTGAACAATCGTTTAATTAATTATTCCTAGAAGAAAATTAAATAAATATTTATTTATTTAATTATTATTCATGGGTTCAATTATAAATTACTTTAAAAAGGTGGTTTATTAAGTAATTTCTAACAGTAAAAGTAATTTTACTATGGTAAAATTGGCTTTACATGGTGTACTTCGAAAGTCTAGGATCATTTAGGAGTCAATATCCAAGATGATAGATGGGTAGATTCGCTCAATGTGTTTGGGAGAATTTCAATGAAAAATGATGAAAAACTAGTGAGGGTGATGGTGAAAACAAGGGATGGCTAAGGTGGATGAAGTGGAAGGTGGTTGCTGGCTATGAAGTCTTAGTCTCCTCCTAAAGCACCTGCTCTGTATAAAACATGTGTGTCTTCCAAAAATCTATGAAACAAGATACATTTTCATAAACTAGAAAAGCAGAATTAATGAGTCAAGTGCCTATAGTATGCATGAAGAAAGTTGCTGAAAGGAATGAAAGCATGAGTAAGATCTACTACAGAAATGGAAATGAAAAAGATGACAATGAAATCTACCTTGCAACATTACCCAAATACTAAATTAAATACAACAAACTCCAAAGCTCATAAAAGAACTAGATATATGTGTTTTTGGGGCTTCTTAAAGATCCCTTCCTCAAGTCATGGTCCCAGAGGGAGGAAGTGAGGCCGAGACACCTGCTAACAACATTGTGGTAATCCTTTTTCTCCTTGCTAACTCGCTACTTGAAATAAGAGACAAATGGAAGCAAACTATCACACAACCAATCTAATCCACACTACTTATAATGGAAATGCATCTAATGGGAAAATTACCAATGAAGCTATGAATCTACACTAAACATACATGTAGAATCAAGAGGAGCCTTGGCTACTAGGGTTGGTCCCTAACCCAAGAGCTTCAGCCCTCTAAGTTAACTCGGTGATGGCTCAAAAAAAAATTCATTCTTATACATCTGAAGTCAACAACAACTTCCTTAAAATTAGGGAGGCTCGGCTCCCAAACTTGTGATAAAATGGTGCTTTGTCTCTCACTTGCTCGACTGTCTTCTAGTCCTCATTATTTGGATGTTTTCACTCCAAGCTGATGTGGTGAATGGAGGAATATTTGCATGGAGGAGTAGTAAATGAGGAGGATTTATCTCCTATAATCCCTCTCCCTTGTACCATTCGAGTTTTGACCTTGGTTTTTGCCAAAATTCCTTGATTTTCTCCTTTAATCCTGGATTCGATGCATATTAGATGACAAAGCATAATATCCAACTCTAACTCACCTAATAAACAAAATATAATAAAAAAAATGTAATAAGTTATGAGAAAAGTTGGTTTGACTAAGCTAGGAGGTAAATTAAGGCCCATATAATTACCCAATGATGACGCTCATTAGTGGGCTTGGAACCCAAGGATGTGGTTTTGCACCCAATCGTATTTGGGGAAATTTTGGAGGCACATTCCTACATGTGATGGCATGAGATGATAGAGGGCAGAAAGGAGAATCAAACACTTCGAGAATGGTCGAATTCCGAGTTGTAGAAGTGGAGAAATGATTTTTTGAAGTTGAAAAATTAATTATTGGTTTTTAAGTCATTTAGGCTTGATGTAAAATACTCCAATAGATGGGCCTTCTTACTAATTAATTGGAGCTTCTCTTCAGGCTATAAAAAGAGGGTGAAGACATGTCACTTGAGCTATCCGAGTGTTCAACATATCCTCCAAGACAAGAACTCGGTGGAGAGAGAGAACTCTAGTCTAGACGCAACAAAGGAGGATCTTTGGACAACGTGAGGAAAAGGGTCTGAGGTGTACTCAAGGTTGAGTAAGCTAAGGTATAGGGATCTGTCTTTGGGCTAAACAGTTTTGTCTTAAGGGCCGAGTAATCCTATTGTTGGGACAAGTAGAGGAGGAGCAATACATTGGAGTTTTAGTGACTGCTTGGGCACATTTGTGGAGGCCATTTGCTACAGCAAGATGTTGTGCTAGGTCGCAGGCTATAGCAAGACATTAGAGGTAATTTAAGGGTTATGTTTATGTGGACAATACCTTAAGAGGGAAGTGTAGCATAGGCAGAGCCTCTCTAAGGTGGACCGCAACCCTTGAGGGCTTAGATTATTGACTATGTGGTGATTTAAGGGATGTTGTGCATGCCCCAACCTGAATTGCAGGAGAAACAATGAAAATAGTGGTGACAACAATGTTTTTGTGGAGGATTGTTGGGTCAAAGTTTTTACCAGAATTGCATCGTGACATTGTAGCCTATCGGTGCCATGTGGAGGATCTTTTGAGGAGTTGAAGAGTATTCCTAGGAGCATAATTGAAAGTGGCATGATTGGGTGCCATTGATCTAATTGGAGGGTAGTGTGTTGGCTACCCAAAGTAGCCTTAGATTAGTAGACAAGAAGGATGTTGTTGGTGCAAGATTGGGTGAAGTTTGTAGCCCAATGAGTAACTCTTTGATGAATGAAAGAGGCTACTAGAAGGTAGATTGGAGCTCAGGAATTAGGCCTACCCAGAGAGCAGTTTGATGATCTTGTGTAAATGCAGCAGAAGTGACATGTGTCATTTTTAGGTGGCATCCCTCTAGGAGTCCCGATGTGTTGTCCTTTGAAGGACTAAGGGGAAACTAGTGAGCAGTACGGGAGTGAAGGACCATTAGGACAAGATACAACATTAAAGCTGCAATGAAGTTTGTCATTATATCTTATATACCTTATATTGTTGTATTATTCATATTTGGTTTAATATAACAAAAATTGGGGTTGTATATTATTGTAAAATTTGTTAGAAATTGTGTATATTTATGCATGTGTAATTTACAACTTTATACTTCCATTGTGCAAAATAGTTTATGGTTGAGATTCTTGGTTTGGTAGTGTCAGTGGAAATTCAACATGGTATTAGAGCGTGTCTGAGCTATTTTGGAAGTAAGTAAATCAGAGTTGTGCACAATGAAGTACAACATGAGAGGGAGTTGATCACATTGTGAGTGAAGGGATCAGTACAATGTCGAAGTTGCAAGTACATTTCCAGTATGTGGACAAGTTGGAGGGATTGTCCAACTATAGTCCTTGGAAGGAAAGGATGAAGTTGGTCTTACAGGTCAACATGCTCTAGGAGTTCGTCGAGAAAGAGATCAACAAGCCAACCAACCCTAAGGAGATGGAAATATATGAAGGTTTGGATGTGAGGATGATATTGATCATCCTAGATGGTGTGAAGGATGCCCTAATACCTCATTTGTGCAGGAAGAACAATGCACATGAAATGTGGATGGCTCTTCAGAATTTGTTCCAGAATAAGAACGAGAAACGGGCACTGGTATTGGAGGATAAGTTGAAGTCCACCAAGATGATATAGGGTGAAATCGTGACCTCGTATATGACGAGGTTGTCTTAGGTCAAAGATGAGCTTGTTGCCATCGACGTGTCTACCTCAGATGGAGATATGGTAAGGATTGCCTTGAAAGGGTTCATCGAGGATTGGAAGCCTTCAACAAAGGAATTGTTGCTAGGTAGAAGCCGCTAGATTGGGATAGGATGTGGGATGAATTAATGCGGGAAGAGTTGCGAGACGAGGATCTTCATCGAAAGAAGAAGGCTTCATATGATGACATGGCACTTGCATCACGAATGACGGGTAAGCAAAAGAAGGACTTGAGTAAAGTCAAGTGTTTCAACTATGGTGAGATGGTTCATTATTCGTCAATATGTCTGATGAAGAAGAAGGGAGATGATGAGAAAAGGAAAGGAAAGTAGGCCACCGATGTTTCAACTTCAGCTGAGATAGATGATCTCTCTAGGATATTGGAAGAGGAGGACTTTGCTGTGATTTCTCATTTCTTGCAAGGTACTGTCAATGAGGATGGATGGTGTTGTAGTGTTTTCTTCTCAAAGTTGTATGAAAAGAACCCACTTAAGACTGTGGATGACAAACAATCTCAAAAATATAAATGGCTGCTAAACATTGTAGATCTGCAGCAACTGATAGAAACAAAACCTGCCAATGTTCTGATTTATGCCACAGTCATAGTTA
>APFE030131547.1:15126-30485 GCA_000404065.3 Pinus taeda | reverse complement strand
GATTGGGTCAAATATGAGAAGGAATAATAATTGAACAATCGTTTAATTAATTATTCCTAGAAGAAAATTAAATAAATAGTTATTTATTTAATTATTATTCATGGGTTCAATTATAAATTACTTTAAAAAGGTGGTTTATTAAGTAATTTCTAACATTAAAAGTAGTTTTACTATGGTAAAATTGGCTTTACATGGTGTACTTCGATCCATCTAGTAAATTAGGCTAGATGATCAATTTTTTTTGTGATAAAATATTGCCCCCCAACGTACGAGTGTTAGGAGAAAAACGTATGACCAAAGTACATTGTAAAGACAATCACTAGACAACACAGGGGAGTCAGAGAGAGAGAGAGAGAGACCATTAATGTTGAAGTGAAAGAGGATAGGGACAGAGGGGGTGAGACTAATGCAAGTCTCCTTTTATGTTGTGGTACCAGACCTCAATGAGGTGGGGAGGCATACCCATACCCGCTGAGATAACATAATACAAAAATAATGGTGTGCCCAGAAACATAAAACTGAGCGATGAAGTACATAATGTATGGTACATGACATGCTGGCATAATTGAGACAAAACATAATACAATGTGTCCCATATACGTAATGCACCTAGAAAAATATGAGCCAGGACTGAATACAATATTATATGAGTACATGAGATATAATGGCCCTTCCCTAAAAAATGGATGGGAGGGAGGGTCAAACATCCGAAGAAGCCCTGTTGAACAGGAAAGGGCTCTGCAAAACTAAATGGGTCATCTGAAGGAGACGTGCATGCTATGAACATTGTGATCGGTATGAACCGAACCCATCAAATCTGTGGAACTGCATTTGAGGTTGTAGCATAATAGGAATGCATTATGCATGTGGGGAACTACCTGGAGGGCGACCCCCTCATGAGGTTTGAAACATCTCACACACACCCGAGAATCACTGGTACAA
The DNA here is from genome assembly GCA_000404065.3 of Pinus taeda. Lineage (NCBI taxonomy): Eukaryota > Viridiplantae > Streptophyta > Pinopsida > Pinales > Pinaceae > Pinus > Pinus taeda. The sequence goes on along the minus strand of APFE030131547.1, from coordinate 29,543 downwards.
TATGCTGCATCACTAGACCATCAAGCGTATGAATCAAGAACATGAAAAAACTAAGTCAAAGGGAAATAATGAGTACCTCTGCTCGATCTGATTCGTCGAACAAGAATGGAAGATGGAAAAAGATACACCGCCCTCTAGGCCGTTTCTGGAATAAATGAGATGATGTTGATAGAATAGGGCCCACGATAGATGAGGTAGTGAGGATCCTCAACTAAGGCACGGGAAAATAGTAATGTGATTGATGGACTAACACCAGGGATAATGGGAAAAGTCATACCGAGGGACAAACATACAACTTCCCTTCCGATAGCCTAAAGTGCATGGTTGACCTGGCAGCGACTGGCTCAACTCCGGAGGGGATGGTGACAGTATGACTGGACGCAAAAATGAGAAACACAAGATGAACGATATCCAAAGATGGATGGAATGTTGTGACATGATAGAATGGGATGTGAAATAGACTTCATGGATGCCAGGGTGATTCATCGTGGATGCTCTGAACAAGGGTGACTCGATGATGTTGCCACATAGAATAGGCTTGATGGGGACCATGAAAACATGAGTAAATGATGGTTACTTATGAACAAAATTGAAACCTAGTATGACAAGTATTAATAGGAGATGGTCCTTAAAGTACAAGTGTCACTTTATGAAGAAATTCGATTTTGAGAGGCGACTAAATGACCCTTCTTGGAAAAATGACTTCCTAGTGAAGTGTCAAATCATCAAAAACCGAGGAAGACCCATTATAGTACTCAATGAGAGCTTTCCAATGGTGTTAATGGTTCATCAAATGGAGCTACGGTTTGGTTGCAATGTGTGATAGAAAATTTGTGGGTTCTCTTATAAAAGGGTGTTGTCCCTCCAATTTGAGAGGAGAAGAAGGCCCTAAATCTTGTGGAGATCGTGGCAGAAAAACCGAACATCAGAATCAGGATCTGCGACTTTCAAGAAAGTGGCCTTACTTGTCTAAAGATGGCGTTAATGCTTCTTGGAACAATGATTCCTAGTGAAGAATTAAGGGGATAGGAAAACGAGAATGAACGACTAGAGGAGGTCTAGAATCATCCTCACCCATGAAGTCAATCATGGGGACAATGTGGACATAGGGTAGAATATTTGAAGATATGGTATCAAACGTCTACGATATGTGATGTGCATATGGCTCGCCGGAGAGGCTGGTAGGAAAAACTATCCAAGGAATGGGAGGATAATCGACCATACCTAGATTCGGTGGGATCTAGTCCAAGACTTAATTGAGAAGATGGCTAGGGGAAAACCATCATGCCCCCAAGCATGGGATACTGCCTACAAGCATATGTGATGGTGGGAACTGATATGGTATGAAAAGGTGGGAATGATGCCCCCTAGTAGGAGGTGTTTGTGGAGCATTATTGTGTTCTGAGTGCTCAAAAAATGGAATCAAGAATCTCGACCCAACTCAGCACGAGATCCTCCAAAGGATGATAATGAGATTTAGGGGCCTATGTGCCCCCCCAGTATGCTATGGGTATACTGGATGTATCTAGAGTGGTTGACTCCAAACACTTGTATGTTTTATCTGATACATAATATGATTATGCATTTTTATATGAAGATGATGGTTCACCATGTGTTTTTTTTATGGTTTCCTTATGTTGTATACAAGTGATAAATGCCAATCTAGAATTTTATTTGAAATGGTATCTACATGGTGATTTTGGGTTCTAGGAACATGACTGAAAGTAATGGTTTCAAATTCACGTACTACCAACTTAACTCGTAGATATTTTCTAAATAGGACTTGGTTATGCATATGATACACACCATTCAATTGCATGAAATGTAGCAAGAAATATAAACGAACATGAAGATGAAGGATGAGATGAGCAAGGGCATCGACTAACAAACCTATCACTGCATCATATTCGGCATCGTTATTGGTGGCAGATCCAATACACACATCATTCGAAAGGACTAACCTATGAAAGGGGGTAAAAACGGCCCAGGCTAGATTCTTGGACAAATGACTGACACTGTCGGCATGACTGATATACGGTGTGGATGATGGATCCATCTGAAAGGTGCAAAAGACAAAAGATGAGATGATGCAATCTACCTAACTTCATGGCAGAAATAAAGACATGCAAATCAAATGGATATGCCATGAGCAACATTTCTTGAGGTAGAGTGCATTGAGAGAATTAGGAAGGATGTGGCCTTCAGAATCCTCCAAAAATATGCCCCCTTTCCTAAATGCAAGGGTAATTAGGGGTAGACATAGCTTCCATGATGTCATCAGACTGGAAGATGGGCAGATGGGAGGAAGACTGACTACATGATGTGGCGATGTTACCTAGTGCATCAACCTGAGAAATAAGGTTCACATACGCATCATCTTTGTTGGGTAGCAGAGGGCCCGCGTAAGGGTTTTGAGGCTCAAAGCTCACAAAGCACGAATTGTAACGAGTCAAGTCAAAGGGTTGTCTGCCCAAAAATAACGTAAAATAATAGTAAATGAGTCGGGTTGCCCATGGTCCGTGGACCATGGAAATGTATAAATAGAGCAAGGCTCTATGGTTAGAAGTGAGTTTTTGGGAAGTATTATTTTGGATCTGAACTGTAATGGGTTTATAAGGCAAGAAATCTGGAAGCATCTGTAAGTTCAAGTCAAGGGTATTAGTAGAGATGTAGAGGCTCTGCAGTTGTGTGCACAGAGGCCTAGTAGAGTTCGCAGTTGTGTGGGCACACTCCTGCATCTGAGTCCGCAGGGCAGATCTGGTTGTATTGGCGGAAAAGTTGAATAAAGATAAGTTGATTCTGAAATACTGTGTTGATTTTGTAATACTGTGGATCTGGTTAATCTCTGGTTTATATATCTGTTTGATCAATGTGCCTATGCTTATAATTTGAGTTTATGCAAATCTATGACCTTTTTGTGGCACACATGGGTTATTTCTATTAAATGTTTTCTTAAAGACTTTAAGAAGTAGACCTGATTTGTAACAACCTCAGTAGTAATCAGTATTAAGGATTTGCGCTGTTACAGATTTGCGTGGAAGCAAAGTGGCGTGACGCACATAACGACGTGCGACCCCTCTAGACCACATCATGACATCCCAAGGGTGTGGAAACCTGGTTCCAACACCCTCCCTTGCTACCTTGGGTGAGACCTTAGTCTGTGCTCCGCAGGCTATTGCCGAAAGGGCCGGTAGCTGCGAGATTTGTTTGGCTAAATAACTCTTCCGAACCTGGGTCAGACCCCAATAAGCCAACAAATGGTTCCATTGCCGGGACCGGGATCTGCTTAAGGGATGTCTGATGTCGGAACACTGGGACCCTATGAAGAAAGATCTTGAAGAGTGGTTGGATCAGAAGCTTCACGAGTTCATGGTTCAGGAAAATAGAAAACCGTAGAAATCGGAAGAAAGGTAGTTAGATTGTTACATATACACGAAGATCCACGAGATGTTCTTCGCGTCATTTTCGACAGAGTTGTACGAGTGGATCACGAGGTTAGCTGACAGCGTGGGAAGGTGCATACTAGATCAACCTATTGTGTGGATGTCAGAATTAGTGCAAAGGCTAGAAGCATCTGAAGACAAAATGACACGCGCAATAGATCACTGGTTGGATCGAGTAATAGGAGGGTTTATCACCGAATTCGCGATAGACACAACGGTGAGCTATAGCGAAGTAGAAAGGCACTTTCTCCAAGGACCCCGAGGTAAGTACAAGTCATTGAATACTTGGATCAAGTTGCTCTTATGTGAAAAATGAGTTATGAACATCCACTGATGTCTGGGGTAACACAGAGCGGAAGAGGCTACAAAGGGATGGAGGGATTGGAAAATAGTCCTCTGATTTCACTTTTGCAAGGAAGCGAGGAAGGGCTCGTAGGGTTCTCTCTAAGAAGCGCAGTCCGGTTAATAAAATAGCGCATTCCACTGATACCGTCACCATCTACGCCATCACCAACTTCACCTATATCAAATCCACCTTCACCAACTCTACCTTCGCCACCCCGAGGGTTGGGATGGCGAGTGCAGTCAAGTTGTCGGTATTCAAGGGTGTAGGAAATGAGTAACCAGATCAGTTTTGGTTTGTGGTAAAGGCTGTATGGGAAGCCAAAGGCATAACAAATGATAATATTAAGAAAGCCACTCTGGTAAGTGCTTTTGCAGGACCACGCGCTAACATGGTATATTAAGTACTCAAACGATTATCCAAACACCGATATAGCAGAGATCCAGACTGCAGTAGATCGGGAGTTTAGTCAGCCAAAGTTGGAAACTCAGTCAATCGTCGAATTCAAGGAAATCACGACACGTCCAGGTGAGACCCCATGGGATCTGGATCAGAGGTTGAAGAGCATGATCCGTGAAGCTAACATGCAATTGACAGATGCACAACATTGCGTGTTGTTCATGGCATCTTTGACACCACATATGAGGATGGCGCTATCACAACAGAAGATCTCCACCCAGGCAGAAGCACTAGAAACAACAATGAGGTTGCATAAAACCCTAATACAGGATCCTGGGTTGGGAGTGCAGTAGATCCATGAGAAATTACAAAACCTGTATCTGGAAATGCAGAGCCTAGAGCAGGAGAGGGTGCCTTGGCCAGGGATACCGGAAGAAGTATGGTGTATCAAATGTGAGGGCCAAGGGCACGATAAATATCACTGTCCGGTATTTGTGAACTATTTGGCAGTAGGGGGACCAATACCATCGCGACTAGAGGCACAAGCAGGGCCAAGCACGACGCCTGCACTCTGGTGCGTGATCTGTCAGGTAGGATAAAAGCATGCCACATACAACTATCATCTATTGCAGAGCCTGCGGCAACCCCCCGCAGTAGTTATTTTGCAGCTTTTTTATGACGATGGGCCATGATGGAAGTGGAGGCACGTGGGCAGGATCCAGCCATAGAAATAGCGCGTGGCGGATTCCAAGGATGTGGATGGGGTCGAGGGGGAATGGGACCCAGACGCAAACGGGGATAATTGATTTGCTATAATTGTGGAGTACCGGGGCACTACGCGTGTGATTGCACGAACCCAACCAGAGCCTATTGCCTATACTATTACCAATTTTACCATGAAGCAGTCGATTGCCCCATGCTAATTGCTCAGATGCGGGAAAAAGGGGTGCTTCCAGCTACTCTCGCTCAGAACGTCCAAATGATGAAGGTTGAACAGCGCAATGAAGGCCCTACCATAAATATGATGCTCAGGAGTGGTGCGACTACAGGAGAGGATAAGGGGAAGCAACCAGAGGAAGATGCATGGGTTTGTTAGGCCCCCAAAGAACAACTGGAATTTGATTTGGAGCACGCAAATGAAACATTTATGGCCACTAAGAAGAGCTTCGTGGAAGCCTCTACTTCAGGTAGCAAGGATCAAACAGAGCCGGAAAGGGATACTTCCATACTAACTACCTTTTAAGAGACATGGATGAAGCTATTATGGGATGCTAAAGCGGTGAAGGGATTGCAAGAATTGATAACTAGGTGCACGGGATCATATGAACCTCGGATGGTCTAGAAACAAGGCAAGCATGTGTTGTGAACTGGGTGGGGAATGCGATTGACTACCCAGATTGGGGACTATGAGATGGATCAGGTCGTTCTGGACTTGGGGTTAGATGCGAATGTCCTGCCTAAACAGACTTCAGAGTGCATGGGTAGGCCCGCACTACAATGGTATCCTATCCAATTATGGATGGGAAGACTCCAAGGAGTCACAATAGACATTGACGGTGCAAGTACACAAACTGATTTTGAGGTCATAGAAATTGTGGATGATAGTAACCCATATCCTGCATTGCTAGCAATCGACTGGGCAATGGATATGAATGGATTCATCAGCTTAAAGAAACGAAAAATCATATTCGAGAAGAAATCTCTCTGCATAGTGGTTCGCTGGACCCAACCGAGGGGGTACGCTATACTAAGCATGTGCACAACGAGGAAATGACGATGAACTAGACTGTATATAATAGATCACAGTGCAAGATCAGGACCAAGTGAATCCGACAACAGATAGAAGAATCTCATGGTACCGTGACATTTATTTCATGTCGGACTCAGATCATTAATTGTATGAGGTAACGACACTAAATTGTAATAGGATGGTTAGATCATTATGACGACCAGCTGATGAGGATGCCATGAAGGTGGAGGAGATAGTCGACCAAGGTGAAACGATGAATGCCCTCATTGAAGCACCATGCGAGAAAATTGCTCACAAAGGGAGTACCTGCCGGAAGATTCGGTGAAAGTGGCACAGATGTCGGAGGGAGGTGCGCGTATGGGTTAAAAGGACAGATGGAGTAAGCATCCATCGCCAGCATGAGCTGTAGGTAACCAACCTCCAATTGTGTTCACTAGCGGCCCGTGATAAAGTCAGGAGGGGAATAGGGAGAAGCACGCACAACGATCGCTCGATAAAACGACCCACTAGGAAGTTGCAAATACCACGGGTTCGAGGGGCCTATATCGGAAGGGAGTCGAGGATGAGATTGTTCACAATAAGACAAGAGGAAGCTCAGAATAAGTGGGATAGCAGTAGGCCCTACACAATCAATGAACCATGGGCGCGCTAGTCAGGGAGGGAATCAACACGATGACACGTAGCAACACCCACAGGGGTTGGGTGCAGTTTCACACAAGGGAATCAGACCCGGTCGGGTGTCTCGTAGGATAAGAACAAGTCGCGACCCTGCTATCATGGCTGCGCTTGCACCTATGGAAGGATACAACCCACACAATGGCGCACAAAGGGATAACGGCTACAAAGGCACACGAAAGGTGCTTGTAGCCTGGGCTAGCAGGAACATTGAGAAATCGCACCAGGGGTGCGACCACCTAACTAGCTGTAGAAAGCACGGTCTCAGCATCCCAAGTAGTTGAAAGAGGGTGTGGGACTATAAACAAGTCTGTGGGAGGCCGGTGCGGCAAGCAGGATTTGCACAGAGTCATTCAGTCCATAAGATCGCGGCTGCGGCTGAAGTCTATGCTACCGCGCAGGAAGATTGGGAAGTGACTATTAACACCACTATTCTTGACAAGAAAGTTGAGGTACATCAGGGAGGAGCGGCGACGGGCCATTAAGACGAACGGTCCAAGCTAAATATGAGAGGATTTGCTGCCAAAACACTAAACTGGAATTGTAGGGAAGGGATTCATTCAACATTACATGTTCCTCTAACAACCTGTGGACAGCACCGGGATATTTGAGATTTGAACTAGCAATGCCCAGCAAGCACTCGGCTAATTGGTATCCCATGAGTACCATGGCGAGAACTCGAGCACGGTTCGCGGAAGAACTATGTGCAACCCAAGATGAGCCAAATGAAGCAGCTGCGGCCCCCGAAGTTCCAAAATTCCCACGCACATTGCGGCCTCGGAAAAACAAGCATATGATGGGGTCAGTCAGGGTCTCACCAAGATTTAGGAAGTTATTAGTAGCTGAGAAGGGCAAAGAAATCACCACTGAACTTGAGGAGGATGACAAAGATTTGCAGGCTTTGCTCGCTCAGATTGAAGCACAAGATGAGGACGAAGAGAGTGTTTTCCAAATACCTTCATGACCACCATATATCTCCCCATGGAATGGGACAACCAAGATAACAAACGACCTGGACGCTGAAAAGAATATGCTCCAGAACTCGCTTCTCCTGGATGAGATAAGGTTCGATGGTTTACCGCTGGGCCGAGTTCCGGGAATCAAGTTCGAAGATTGGGACCTTGCGGACAATGATTAGTTCCTCGAATTGGTTGAAGACAAGTTACTGCTGCGGAAGTGGTTACTAGGTGTGGAAAAGACAGGATTACTTAATCTACGGTGGATACCCCACTATCACCGCGCGGCCATCACCATTTTTGTTATCCGACAGTTACTATCTCTGGTACATGATGGGTATCTCTGGTTGGAGGATCCGATTCCTATCACTATTGGTTTAGTACACCGGATTACCCACTTTCTTGTCAAAGGGAATAATCCTACAAACATAGCTAGAACAAGTAGCGATGTGGGTCTCGCAGAAGCAATGAAGACTAAATATAAGTTGGAGAAGCAGAAGCGGGGGTATGTCATAGTAAGAATCAAAGACCGAGGGGTGCGAATCGCCACCCAGCTGTTAGTCAGTAAACTAATGAGGAAGTGTCGCACAAATGAGGTGCCAGCTACTGTCATTGCACTTGCGGAGTAGTGCATGGAAGGGGTTCAATTCAACTGAGCACAATTTTTATGCGACGAATTTTTGACAAATTGCCTGGAAGCACAGGACAAAGGTAAGACATTTCATTATGCATGGTTGCTACTATCACTCCTTCTGGTTGTAGGAGCGCTGCCACAAGGTAGCCAGTTTCCCAACATTGAGGACAACCTACCTGAAGCGGCGCGGCATACTTCGCTTTGGGCTACAAAGGACACAATGAGGATTTCTGAAATCAAGGATTTTTGGACCTTCATGGAGGGGAGTATCTAGACACGGATCACTCGCAGGCCATACATGTCTCCAACGATATACAACACTTTGCAAAGCTTGGCTAAGTTCAAATCAGACATGCATAAATTATATATCCAGGCACGGAAGGATCCAAAGCGAGCATGGGTTACGCTTCCGTTCATTACAACAAATGATTCTATTTATGAGGTATTGGTAGCATGGCCTCCAGAGTGGAAAGCATACATGCATAAATTATATATCCAGGCATGGAAGGATCCAACACAAGCATGGGTGACACTTCCGTTCATTACAATAGATGATGCTATTTACGAGGTATTGGCAGCATGGCCTCCAGAGTGGTGTACCCTAGACAAAGCGATACTAGAACGAATGGCCACGCAGTAGCGAAAAACGAAAATCCAACAATGACTCACTCAATTGGCAGAGAAGACCCGTCAGGAACAACAGACAGCTTTGAACTGGAGGAAACCAAGGAAGTGATTGCCGAAGATATCACAGCAGATCAGGAAATGATCTCGGACCAGGATATGCAGAAGGATCGAGAGACATAGGAGCACATAGACCATATTATAGAATCAACCCGAGTCAAGCGTCCGCGTAGCAAGGAATCGCCGCACGCCCACAAAAAGTCAAAAACAGCAAGAGCCTTGGAGATAGAGTTTATTGACAGCAACCAACCAGCGAGCAATGTCCCTACCGGTGCATTGGTAGAGCTACTCACAGAACAAACAACTGTGTTGGGGGATATCCAAGCGCAATTGCAAGCATTATAGGTGCAATTCCCAGGCAGGTTCACCCTAAATCTAGCAGAAGACACAGCGGCAGCCGAGTAGCTGGTGCGTACTCACACAATGAACACCTTAACGTTGCCAGCCTAAGGGATGTCTAAACCCTTACTTAATCTAGTGGTTGACTCCAAACACTTGTATGTTTTATGTGATACATAATATGATTATGCATTTTTATATGAAGATGATGGTTCACCATGTGTTTTTCTTTTGGTTTCCTTATGTGGTATACAAGTGATAAATGCCAATCTAGAATGTTATTTGAAATGGTATCTACATGGTGATTTTGGGCTCTAGGAACATGACTAAAAGTAATGGTTTCAAATTCACGTACTACCAACTTAACTCGTAGATATTTTCTAAATAGGACTTGGTTATGCACATGATACACACCATTCAATTGCATGACAAGTGGCAAGGAATCTAAACGAACATGAATATGAAGGATGTGATGAGAAAGGGCATTGACTAAGAAACCTATCACTGCATCATATTCGGCCTCGTTATTGGTGGTAGATCTAATGTACACGTCGTTTGAAAGGACTAACGTATGTAAGGGGGTAAAAATAACCCAGGCTAGATTCTTGGAGAAATGACTCACACCGTCGGCGTGACCGATATAAGGTGTGGATGATGGATCCATCTGAAAGGTGTAAAAGTCAAAAGATGAGATTATGCAATCTGCCTAACTTCATGGCAGAAATAAAGACACGCAAATCAAATGGATATACTATGAGCGACATTCTTGAGGTAGAGTGCATTGAGAGAATTAGGAAGGAAGTGGCCTTCAAAATCCTCCAAAAATATGCCCCCTTTCCTAAATGCAAGGGTAATGAGGGGTAGACATAGCTTCCATGATGTCATCATCAGATTGGAAGATGGGCAGATGGGAGGAAGACTGACTACATGATGTGGTGATGTTACCTAGTGCATCAACCTGAGAAATAAGGTTCACATACGCATCATCTTTGTTGGGTAGCAGAGGGCCCACGTAAGGGTTTTGGGGCTTAAAGCCCACAATTTTGGGTAAGGGTATGGTAAAGGCTCCGTGAGATGCATGGAGTGCGAATTGTAATGAGTCAAGTCAAAGGGTTTTCCACCCAAAAATAATGTAAAATAATAGAAAATGAGTCAGCCTACCCATGGTCCGCGGACCATGGAAATGTATAAATAGAGCGAGGCTCTATGGTTAGAAATCAGTTTTTGGGAAGTGTTATTTTGGATCTGAACCGTAATGGGTTTATAAGGTAAGAAGTATGGAAGCATCTGTAATTCCGAGTCAAGGGTGTTAGTAGAGGTGTAGAGGCTCTACAACTGTTTATATAGAGGCCAGGTAGAGTTCGCAGCTATGTGCGTAGACCCCTCCAGCTGAGTGCGTAGGGCAGATCTGGTTGTATTGGCGGAAGAGTTGAATAAAGATAAGTTGATTCTGAAATAATGTGTTGATTCTATAATACTGTGGATCTAGTTAATCTCTAGTTTATATATCTGTTTGATAGATGTGCTTATGCTTATAGTCTAAGTTTATGCAAATCTATGACCTTTCTGTGGCGCGCATGGGTTATATCTATTGAATGTTTGCTTAAAGACTTTAAGAAGTAGATCTGATTTGTAACAACCTCAGTAGTAATCAGTATTAAGGATTTGCGCTGTTCTGGATCTGCACGGAAGCAGAGTGGTGTGAGGCCACAAAATGGCGTGCGACCCCTTCAGACCACATCACGACATCCCAAGGGTGCGGAAACCTGGTTCCAACACCCTCCCCTGCTACCTCGAGTGAGACCTCAGTTCGCGCTCCACGAGCTGTTGCCGGAAGGGCTGGTAGCTGCGAGATTTTTTTTGGCTAAATAACTCTTCGAAACCTGGGTTATATGCCAATAAGCCAACAATATTGAATGGTAGATGAGGAGCTAGTAGATGTAGGATCTATAGATGTTGAGACCTAAGATTCTGTCGAAAGAGATTCGATAGAAGCATGCGCGGAAACCTCAGAAATGTTTGTCTGCGAGGAACTCAAGGATAATGAAAAGTAAAGGATATGGCCTGTGGTGTATGTCATCTTGACATCGGGGGGGAGGGATCATGATGGTGGGACTAGAGTTCCCCTGTTCTGGTTGAATAGGGGTACCAGAGTCCACAGGTAGAGGAGTAGGGGTTCCACTACGAGTAGCCTTGTATTCGTAAAGTGCTTCAAGGCAATCGCGAAATTCATCGAGACAAGGGAAACAATGGGAGTAGTGACCATGATGATCACACAAGGCACAAGGGTGATTTGTGCTTAACATTATGAGTTTCTTGGGTGGACCCAGTAAGTTAACATGGACTTTAGGGATATTTTCTTGGGTTGTGTTATATTCTTTCCACGACTAGCTCACGTAGTTAACCGGGGGGTTAGAGGGGGGTGGAGACCCCCCTTTGTTGTGCCGATTGCGTAGCGAGGGGGTCACAAGGAGTTTGAGGGGTGCAAGTAACCCCCAAATATTTTTTTTGGACCCTATATTAGGTTGGGCGGACCTACCTATGGTTTTGTGCATGCTTTTCGCACATGGTTTTGGATGCGATGGTTTTCGGTCCATGGTTTTGGATGCGATGGTTTTCGGTCCATGGTATTGGATGCTTCTGCATGTATAAATATGTATTCTAACATTGAAAGGAACATAATGAAAAATCAAGCTGGTAGTCCCGGTTTTGGGATCCAGGGGAAATCTCTATGTATATGTGTTTTATGTGTTATGTTCTTGCAAATTTTATTTTCCGTGTTTTAGAATTCATATGTAGGTAATTTCTGTATAGGATTAAAACCTACATTGTTAATAGAGATTTTTTGGCTTCAAGGGGATGCCTTTGGTGTTGAGGGGTTTCTCTCGGGCATGTGGTAGACCCTATTCAGTGGGAGATCTGCGAGACCGATTCTGGTGGTGAAAGAAGATGGCGAGCAATGAAAGATAGAGATCGAGAAATTTAATGGTCAGAGTTTTGATTTGTGGAAACTCAATATAGAGGATCTGTCGATGGATAGAGATCAATGGATCACGATAGATCTAGGTACTAAACCAATAGGAGTGTCCGATGAAGAATGGAAGAAATTGGATCAGAAGGCAAAGAGCACAATATGATTGTGTGTCTCAGATTTAGTATTGTTGAATGCATCAGGGGAAGCTATGACGAAGGCTTTGTGGGACAAGTTAGGGACTTTGTACCAATCTAAGTCTTTGGTGAATAAATCGTTCTTGTGGAAAAAGATTTATAACCTGAGGATGAAAGATGGAGACTCGGTGATAGAGCATTTGAACGAATTTAACACTGTGGTAAGTCAGTTATTATTTGTTGATATTAAAATTTAAGATGAAGATAAGTGCATCAGTTTGTTGTGTTCTCTACTAGATTCGTGGGATAGTATGGTTATTGCAATAGGTAGCAATACAACTACCTTGCAGTTTGTTGAAATTGTCTCATCCTTGCTGATAGAGGAGATGAGATAGAAAAATATGGAGAGCCAAAATGGTGATGCCTTGTCTGTATGAGGACGGTCCCAGAACAGAAACAAAAATAAGGCATTGAGTGGGAGATATAAATCTTCAGGAAAACCTATAAAGGTGGTGTGCTGGAAATGTGGAAAGGAAGGGCACTACAAAAGGGACTGTAAATTTAAAGCTCTTGATAAAGGAAAGGGATCTGATGATGGTCCTTCTGCAGAGGTGAAAACCACATCAGATGAAGGTGGGGATGTGTACTTGGCTTCTTTAAGTACACATGTAGATCATGAGGCATGGTTGATTGACTCAAGTGCATCCTTTCACTTCACTCCCCATAGAGAGTTGTTCTGCGAGTATGAGAAATATGATGGTGGTGATGTCTTCTTGGGGGATGATAGGAAGGATAGAATCATTGATTGCAGAAAAATAAAGTTGAAGTTCCAAGGCGGAAGGGTTAGAACACTTCCAGGTGTTCTACATATTCCTGCATTGGCCAGAAGTTTGATTTCCGTAAGCAAGCTGGATGATGCAGGTGTAAAAATAGTGTTCGAGAAGGATACCTAAAAAATGGTTCGGGGAGCACTGTTATTGATGCGGGGAGTTCAGATTGGAACTCTGTACAAGCTACAAGGTAGCATTGTTATTGATGGGTGCAACAGTTCTGTGGTTTTTGAAAGTGGAGTAGAAAATCTAGTGGTCTCTCAAGAGAAGACCATGATGTGGCATCAAAGGCTTGGAAATATTGGAGACAAGGGCCTTCGAATACTTCATGGTAAAGGTATGAGTAATACTTCTCTGGATTTTTATTTCTGTGAAAATTGTGTATATGGGAAATAGGATCAGGTGAGTTTCCCCTCTGGTGGTAAGAGGGTGAAACATATATTATAACTTGTGCACAATGATATATCTGGATCAAAAAATATCCACAAGTGGGTATGTGTTTAACCTATTTGGAGGTGAAATCAGTTGGATGAGTAGAAACAACCTGTAGTGGCACTATCAACTACAAAGGCATAATACATGGCAACCACTCATGCAAGCAAGGAAGCGGTTTGGTTGTAGAGATTGTGTTCAAGTATGGGATTAGTACAGGGAGCTATAAGGATAGACTTTGACAGCCAAAGTGAAATTTTATTGACAAAGAACCTTGCATATCATTCAAAGACAAAGCACATTGATGTTCAGTATCACTTTGTGAGGGATATGATAGAAGACAAAAAGGTGTTGCTGGTAAAGGTGGAAACTTTGAAGAATACTGCAGATACATTAACAAAATTTGTGATCTCTAAGAAGTTCTCTTGGTGTAGAGAAACAACGGGCATTGCAGGGGTAGATAAATGACTAAGCTCTCTTGTGCCCCCCTGTCGAAAGAAAAAAACAAGTGGGAGAATGTTGGGTTGTGTTATATTCTCTCCACGACTAGCCCACATAGTTAATGGGGGGTTAGAGGGTGGGCAGAGCCCCCCTTTGTTGCGCCAATTGCATAGCGGGGGGGTCAGAGGGGGTTTGATGGGTGCAGGTAACAAATTTTTTTTTTTGGACCCTATATTAGGTTGGGTGGACCTACCTATGGTTTTATGCATGATTTTCGCACATGGTTTTGGACGCGATGGTTTTCGGTCCATGGTTTTGGACGCGATGGTTTTCGGTCCATGGTTTTGGACGCTTCGGCATGTATAAATATGTATTGTAACATT
>APFE030131547.1:1406-15106 GCA_000404065.3 Pinus taeda | reverse complement strand
AAGGTGGGGATGTGTACTTGGCTTCTTTAAGTACACATGTAGATCATGAGGCATGGTTGATTGACTCAGATGCATCCTTTCACTTCACTCCCCATAGAGAGTGGTTCTGTGAGTATGATAAATACGATGGTGGTGATGTTTTCTTAGGGATGATAGGAAGGCTAGAATCGTTGGTCATGGAAAAGTAAAGTTGAAGTTGCAAGTTGGAAGGGTTAGAAGACTTTCGGGTGTTCTGCATATTCCTGCATTGGCCAGAAATCTGATTTTTGTAAGCAAGCTGGATGATGCAGGTGTAAAAATAGTGTTCAAGAATGATACTTGCAAGATGGTTCGGGGAGCACTGGTATTGATGTGGGGAGTTCGGATTGGAACTCTATACAAGTTGCAAGGTAACACTGTTTTTGATGGGTGCAAGAGCTCTGTGGTTCCTGAAAGTGGAGCAGAAAATATAGTGGTCTCTGGAGAGAAGACCATGTTATGGCATCAAAGGCTTGGACATATTGGAGAGAAGGGCCTTCGAATATTTCATGGTAAAGGTATGGTAGAATGTATGAGTAATAGCTCTCTGTATTTTGATTTCTATGAAAATTGTGTATATGGGAAGCAAAATCGGGTGAGTTTCCCCTCTGGTGGTAAGAGGACGAAACATATATTAGAACTTTTGCATAATGATTTGTTTGGACCTATGAAGGTTCCATCACTGGGTAAGTCTATGTACTATGTATCATTTATAGCCGACTTCTCAAGGAATACATGGATATATTTCCTTAAGAAGAATTCTGAAGTCTTTGACAGGTTTAAAGAATTTAAGGCTCTAGTGGAAAACCAGACAGAGAAGAAGATAAAGGTGTTGAGTATAGATAACAGTGGAGAGTTTTGCAGTAAGGAATTTGAAGAATTTTGTAAGAAGTGTGGTATAGCATGGCAGAAGACTACTCCATACACATTTGAGAAAAATTGAGTTGCAGAAAGAATGAACAAGACATTTATGGAAAGAGCAGGAAGCATGATCAGTGGTGACGAGTTAGGACAGGAATTCTGGGCAGAGCCGGTGGAGACAACATGTTACCTGGTCAATAGATCACCTTCATCAACATTGGAGGATAAGACTCCACAAGAGGTATGGACTAGTAAGAAACCCTCTCTTTCACATCTGAAGGTATTTGGATGTGATGCATATGTACATGTTCCAAAGGAGACACAAACCAAGTTTGTTAAATTATGGTATGTTCTATGCTTAGAGTAGTTTACTTATTTTTCTTATTATTATCCACAGATTAGCAATCACATGTGCATTAAGTAAAGTGCAGATAGAACATTTAAACGATCAACAAAAAATAGGCCAAGACAAGAGACACAAGATGTGGTGGCTAGCCAGGGACAAACCTCAATATGGGAAAACCCTTTGATCAAATCTTCTTATATCTTCAATAATTCAACAGAGAGAAATAGTACAAAAATATGATTTATATAAGCAGTAACAAACCATAGATCAACTAAGTCAAACTTGGTCAAATGATTTGAAATTGACCTCTAATATGCTCAGTCAATTTCTAGTCAACTTGCCCTTGAAAAGCCTGAAGAAGTAGCCCTAGAACAGCCCCAAAAGTTCAGTTTATTTGCAGATTTATGAATTCAACTTGCAGCCCTAAATCAGGGTAGTCAATATTGGTCAAACCAGAGGTCAGATCACCTCGATTTCTGTGCCAAAAATTGCAGCTTGCCAAGGAGGATCAACCACACCAAATCCGCAGTCAAGGAGTCCACAGTTGTCAACGCTGGTCAAAATACCTTCCTGCAGCTTGTAACCCTAGAAATATGCGTCCCTTTTCTACATGTGTGAGAGAAAGAGTCTTTTCTGCACAGGAGAGAGAGAGAGAGACTCTTTTCTGTGCAGGAGAGAGAGAGAGAGATGATGAGAAGCGAAGTGACCAAATGAGGAGGAGGCATCCTGTATTTATATGCAAACGTTGAAGATGAATAGATGTGTCTGTTGGGCTTCTAAGCCTACATAAGTTGCTAGCCGACTTTAACAATTTGACCATAATGAAAATAAATTCATATCTCCATAAATACTTATCGAAATAGAATGATCTTTCGATTATTCCTACACCTCTCGACGAGAGGAATCTAGGAAAAATATTATCAGCCATGAATAAGGTGACCCACATGGATTTTAGCCCTAGTTGCAAATTTTAACACTCCCTCTCAACTATGGAGAATTCCATCTACAATTCATCTGACTATTGTTACTATTCATCCATCAAATGCACTTCCTTGTACAGCTTGACCCCTGCTCTACTCTACTCTATTATGCTTTGCTCAAACTATGAAAAAGAAGAAGTGATCGAGGATGTATCATACCATACTCCACTGACCTGAAGTCAATCTCAGAGTGTGTACCACTATCACTGGTCCCAGACCAATCCTCCACTGACCCGAAGTCAGTCTCAGAGTGTGTACCACTCTCACTGGTCCCAGACCAGTATCATTGATCCCAGATCAATGGAGGTCATCCTAGCATAGGCAATACGGTAGATACAACGATGTGTCCATCGATAGAACTACTATGGTCCCTATCCTCGTTTCCCTTCTCATTGATCAGATGAGAGGTACTTTCCATGAGTCCCAGACTGCATGGGTAGGATGCCTCGACAGGAGAACTAATCATCCTGTCCACGGGAGAACGAATAATCCTGTCCAGTGGATTCCATGGAGAACTAATCATCCTGTTCTACAGGAGAATGAATCATCCTATTCCATAGTCGCCATGGAGAATGAATCATCCTGGCCCACAGGAGAACTAATCATCCTGTTCCATAGTCACGGTGTCATAAGGTTGAACTTTTTACCCTGTACAAAGTGCACAAACATGGGATGGTGTGTTTCCCTGTGGTCATATGTCACTCCAAGAAGTACCCCGTGCCCCCTAAGAGCTCCCAGAGCTCAGTACATCATACTTGACCCTCATAAGAGGGTATTTTAATGACACCAAGCTGTTCTAAAAAATTCATGAATTTTACCTTTCCTAGGGGCTTTGTCAAAATGTCGGCGACCTGTTCATCTGTACCGATATGTTGGAGCCTTATAGCTCCCCGCTGCACCATATCTCGAATATAGTGGTACCTGATATTGATATGATTAGAGCGATCATGGAATACGAGATTCTCTGATAAATGAATCCCACTCTGGTTGTCACATAGGATCACGGTGGTATCTAATGTAAATCCAAATAGCTCATTGAAGAGCTTTCGTAACCCGATTGCCTCACAGGAGGCCATGCTAGCAGCAATGTATTGTGCCTCGACGGTGCTCAAAGCCACTGACTTTTGCTTCCTTCTCATCCAGGATATTGAGGCAAATCCTAAAGAGAAACAACACCTGGAAGTGCTCTTATAGTCCACTACATTGCCTACCCAATTAGCATCAGTGTATCCAAGTAGTCTCACATCTTTGGCAGTGTATCTTAACCCATAAGTAATTGTGCCATGAAGATATCTCAACAGATTCTTGGCACCAATCCAATGTATGTGGTGAGGTTTAACCATATGTTGACTCAACGTGTTAACTGCAAAGCATATATCTGGACGGGACTTCACTAAGAACATCAATGCTCCGACGAGTTGACGATACTCAGTGGCATTTTGTAAAACAGGTCCAACAACACTACCACTTCTTGAAGTCAAGCTCCATCAGAGTAGTTACGGGCTTGCAGTCCACCATACCGAATCTTTCCAATATCTTCACCAAGTATTTTTCTTGAGATAGGAAGATCTCCCCTGCCTTTTTCCAGACTTCAAGTCATAGGAAATAGTGCACTAATCCTAGGTCCTTCATTTCAAACTCAAAAGCCAACTCCCTCTTACATTTGTGAATGAGAGGGTCTTCACTTGTTAGAAAAAGGTCGTCAACATACAACACTAGTATGAGAGGTTTGTCATCTACAACCTTAAAGTAAAGGTTATTGTCGGCTTCACTCCTAGTGAATCCCAGCTTCATCAAGTAGCTATCAATCCTCTCATACCATGCTCAGGGTGCTTGCTTAAGCCCATAGAGGGCCTTTTCAACCTATACACATGATATTTTCGATCATAAATCTCAAATCCTTCAGGTTGCTCCACGTAGACCTCCTCTTTGATTGAACCATGCAAGAACACAGTCTTAACATCCATCTGATGTAGGTTCATCCTTGTGTAGCAGCAAGGGCTATGATCGAGCGGATGGTGGTATATCGGGCAACAACTGCAAATATCTCATTGTAGTCTATACCTTCCTTTTGGGAGAAGCCACGAGCGACAAAATGAGCCTTATACTTTTCCATACTTCCATCAGCTACATGCTTTATCTTGTAAAGCCATTTTGAAGTGACAATTGTCTTGTCCTGGGGTCTGGGAACCACATTCTAGACATCGTTCTTCATAATAGACTCATATTCTTTAGTTATAGCATCCTTTCATACTTGATGCTTGACGACATCTGTGAATGCTGAAGGCTCATTTTGGATGATGGTGCTCATGATGGTCAGGTATCCCTGATACCTATTCGATTTCTTACTTTCACGGAAGGTTCCTCGGGGTGCAGTGTGCCCTTCAGCATCATCAAGTGTCCCCCTAAGCCATGAAGGCCTCTTCCTAGAAGAGGAAGGCTCAGGTAGAGGAGGATCAATAGATCCAAGGGTTCTTCCGCATCGGGCATTATCTCATCTTATTTTTCCTTTGGTTCGCGGGGTTAGCTTCTAGAGAGCTCCTCAAAGTAGGAAGATTGTCCACCTTGCTAAGGGCCATATCATTGTCAAAGGTGACTTCATGACTAATCTCAACTTCCCTTTGACTAGCTACATAGATTCTATAGCCCTTTGTATTTTCACTATAGCCCACAAAGATTCCTTTCTTTCCAGATGCACCCGATTGATTCATTTTCTCTTTCAGCACATGAAAATACACAGGGGTTCCAAAAATTCTAAAATCAGATACGTTAGGTTTCTTACTGGTGAACATTTCTTTAGGAGTCTTGGAACCCAATACTTGATGAGGGCATCAGTTCTGTACATATATGGCGGTGTTTGCAGCTTCGGACCATAGAAGCTTCGGAAGTTTTTGATCATGGAGCATAGCACAGACATCTTCCACGATTGTATGATTCTTCCTTTCCACCACACCATTATGTTCAGGAGTATATGGTGCAGTAGTCTCCCTCTTAATGCCAGCCTCTTCATAAAAGTCATGAAACTCATTGGATTCATATTTAGTCCCATTATCAGTCCTTAAGACCTTGATCTTCCTTTCGGTTTGATTCTCGATCAAGGCTTTGAAGTGTCGAAACCAGGAGAACACCTCATCCTTCTTTTTCAAGAAGTATATCCAAGTCTTGCGAGAATAATCATCTGTAAAAGTGAGGTAATATGAATACCCTCCCAAGGAGTTCATAGGCATCATACCAGATATTTATGAGTGAATCAACTGTAATATATCAGAGGTCTTCCTTTGGCTTGAGGGAAATGGTCTACTTTTGAGCTTTCCTTCGACACATCTCGGACATACACCTTCTTGCTCTACTTGGAATTCAGGCATCCCTGTCACCATTTGTCTAACATCGGGTAGAGATTTATAATGAAGGTGAGCAAACCTCCGATGCCATAGTTCGGACTGAAGAGATGTGTCACAAGACATGACACCTAGCGGACTTCCTCTAACATGATATAATGAATCAACTCGAAACTCAAGGGTGAAGGCATCTTTAATATTCTTTTTCCATACACGTACCTTGCCATTGATGAAAGCCACCTTGTAGTATTTGTCTTCCATAGTCGAAATGGACACCAGGTTATTTTTAAGATCAGGTACATATGATACATATTATAGGTGGACTGTATTACCCTGATTAAATTTAAGAGAGACATTTCCTACACCTTTCACGAGATATTTCGAATTATCTCCAAGAACAATTTCCAGGTTGGTTTCTTTCTCTATCGGATTATAGAGAGCTTCTTTGTAACCAGTGAAGTGCCTTGAGGCACCACTATCAATAAGCCAATTTCCCAGTGAGTCCGGAGGATTAGAGGTAGATAGAGCAGCTGGTAGATAATATTCATCTTGCTTATTGTTAACAGTGTTATATTCATACTTGGAATTTCTTGCCTTCTTGAATGGTTGTCCTCTTCCTTGATTTCCAACACTTCTTTTACCTCTGCTATTTGACCCGCCATTCCTTTGATTTCCTTGATAGGGATTTTGATCATCATCCAAATGTGAGTTCCTTCTATTAGGGCACGCCCTTGCATAGTGACCTGTTTTATTGCAATTGTAACATCGTCCTTTTCTTCCACCCCTTGGTCTAGCCTTTCCTTTGAATTTAGCCCCAAAATTCTTTCTTCTCTTAGCATGAGAAGAAAAGGCAGCAGGATGACCTTTAAGTGTGGGCATTTCTTGTTCTTCCATCCTTGCTTCTTCTTGAATGCATCTCTCCATTAATTCCTCAAATCCAGGAATTACATTATTGTTGAGGAGAGTAGTCCTGAATATATACCATTCAGATGGTAGTCCTCCAAGAGTTATGAGTGCCATTTCCCTATCGGGAATTACTTCCCCAATAGATAGGAGATCGTTCTTGATCTCGATGATCCTTAATAAATATTCTTGCATACTTTCATCTTTGCCCTTATTAATTTCCTTCAGCTTATTTCTAAGAAACAAGACTTGATTTGCATCATTAACTTTGAATAAACTCACCAATCTATTGTATATTTCCTTGGAGGTGTGTAGCTTAGAAACATAGGCCACCAAGCATTTGTCGATAGAGTCTCGGATGATCTTGTTTGCTTTGAATTCTCCCTTGGTCCATTTTTTTTTAGCAGCAGTGGATGCATTTGATGGAGGCTAAAAAATTTTGCCTCTCACATGGTCCAACACTTCCTATTCTTCTAATGTTAGATCGAGAAAAATCTTCCATCCATGATAGTTAGACTTCTCACGGAGTTTGCCTTCAGTAGGGAAGTGTGTTGAGGACCTCATGATTTCTTTCGGATAGCCTTGCCAACCTTCTCTTTGGTGATTTCTCTTGCTCTTGCTTGGGCTTTGTCTTCACCTCAGCTCCGATCCCATGTTAAATTATGGTATGTTCTATGCTTAGAACATTTTACTTATTTTTCTTATTATTATCCACAGATTAGCAGTCACATGTGCATTAATTAAAGTGAAAATAGAACATTTAAACAATCAACATAAAACAAGCCAATACAAGAGACACAAGATGTGGCGACTAGCCAGGGACAAACCCCAATATGGGGAAACCCTTTGATCAAATCTTCTTTTATCTTCAATAATTCAGCAGAAAGAAATAGTACAAAAATCTGATTTATATCAGTAGCAACAAACCCTATATTAGCAAAGTCAAACTTGTTCAAACGATTTGAAATTGACCTCCAATATGCTTGGTCAATTTCCAGTCAAATCGCCCTTGAACAGCCTGAAGAATCAGCCCTAGAATAGCCCCAAAAGTTCGGTTGATTTGCATATTTTCTAAAGTCAACTTGCAGCCCTAAATTACGGTAGTCAATATTGGTCAAACTAGAGGTCGTATCACCTCAATTTTTGTGCCAAAAATTGCGGCTTGCCAAGGAGGACCAGCCACACCAAATCTGCAGTCAAGGAGGAGTCCATGCTGGTCAACACTGGTCAAAATACCTTCCTACAACTTGTAACCCTAGAAATATACGTCCCTTTTCCACACGTGTGAGAGAAAGTCTTTTCTGCGCAGGAGAGAGAGAGACTCTTTTCTGCGCAGGAGAGAGAGAGAGAGAGATGATGAGAAGTGAAGTGACCAAATGAGGAGGAGGCATCCTGTATTTATATGAAAATGTTGAAGATGAATAGATGTGTCTGTTGGGCTTCTTAGCCTACATAAGTTGCTGGCCAACTTTGACAATTTGACCGTAATCAAAATAAATTCATATGTCCATAAATACCTATCGGAATCGGATGATATTTAAATCAATCCTGCACCTCTCGACAAGAGGAATCTAGGAAACATATTATTAGCCATGAATAAGGTGACCCACATGGAGTTTGGCCCTATTTGCCAATTTTAAAAAAGTTGGATAGTAATTCTGAAAAGTGCATCTTTATTGGGTATAAGGATGGTTTAAAGGGTTATAAGCTTTGGAACCCAGTAACAAGGAAGGTTAGGTAAAATATGTTATTAAACATGAAGTCCAACCAAAGGAACCTGAGAAGATAGAGTTTGAGCTTAAGGAGGAATAATCAGACTCTATAACAGAGGAGGAATCAGAAGACGAAGAGCCACAAACTTTGGGTGTGAGAAGATCAATTTGAGAAAGAAGACAGCTAGAAAGGTATACTCCATCTGCTTTCTGTTCAAGTTTTCTTTATCTATTATTGACGATGATCCTAGAACTATGAAGGAAGCAGTAGATTCAGAGGATGACAAACTCTGGAAAGAGGCCATGGTTGATAAAATGACATCTTTGCACAAAATGATGCTTGGGATCTAGTGGAGTTGCTAACTAGAAGGAAACCCATTAACAACAAATGGGTGTTCAAGAAGAAGACAAATGTAGAAGGAAAGGTGGAGAAATACAAAGCTCAGTTGGTAGTAAAACATTATTCCCAGGTGCCAGAAATTGATTTTGGTGCTATTTTTTCTCCTGTTGCCAAAGTAACTTCTATTATATTACTTTTAACTAATGCTGTTGCTTTTGATTTTGAGGTAGAACAGATGGATGTGAAGACAACATTTCATAACAGGGATCTGGAAGAGGAAATCTACATGAAGCAACCTGAAGGCTTTATGGTGAAGGGTAAGAAAGAATTGTTATGCAAGTTAAGGAAGTCTTTGTATGGGTTAAAACAGTCACCAAGGATGTGGTATCAGAAATTTGATACATTTATATGGGGATTTGGCTTTGCCAAAAGCAAAGCAGATCACTGTGTGTATTTTAAATTAATTGGTGACTGTGTTATTTATCAGGTCTTGTATGTGGATGATATGTTGCTGGTTGAAAATGATAAAGAAATTATCCAGAATTTGAAGACCCAATTGTCCTCCAAATTCGACATGAAAGATCTTGGTGCTGCAAATTATATTTTGGGCATGGAAATTAAAAGAGATCTGGCAAAGGGGAAGCTTTGGTTAAACCAAAGGAAGTATGTCGAGACAATACTACAGGTTTAATATGCAGGATAGTAAACCGGTGAAGGTTCCTATTCCTGTAGGTGTGAATTTATCTGTTGAACAGTGTCCCAAGACACAAGAAGAGGAAGAGGGAATGTCCTGTGTTCCATATGCAAGTGTAGTCGATAGCCTAATGTGTGCAATGGTCTGTACTAGACCACACATTCACATGCAGTGGGAGTATTAAGTATGTTTATGTCAAAACCAGGGAAGGAGCACTGGACATCAGTGAAGCGAGTTTTCAGGGATTTGTGTGGCACTAGTGATTATGTTTTGTGCTACCAAGGAAGACCAGGTTTAGACAGAGTGTTGGATATTCATGGCTTTGTTGATGCAGACTGGGTTGGAGATCTAGATCAGAGATGATCTACAAGTGGGTCTGTGTTTAACCTATTTGGAGGTGTAGTCAGTTGGATGAGTAAGAAACAATTTGTAGTGTCACTATCAACTACAGAGGCAGAAGACATGGCAACCACTCATGCAAGCAAGGAAGCAATTTGGTTCCAGAGATTGTGTTCAAGTATGGGGTTAGTACAGGGAGCTATAAGGATAGACTGTGACAGCCAAAGTGCAATTTTCTCGGCAAAGAACCTTGCTTATCATTCAAAGACAAAGCACATTGATGTTCAATATCACTTTGTGAGGGATATGATAGAACAAAAAAAGGTGTTTCTGGTAAAGGTGGACAATTTGAAGAATACTGCAGATGCATTGACAAAATCTGTGAGCTTTGAGAAGTTCTCTTGGTGTAGAGAAACAATGGACGTTTCAGGGTTGGAAAAATGACTAAGCTCTCCTGTGGCCCCCTGTGGAAAGAAAACAACAAGTGGGAGATTGTTGGGTTGTGTTATATTCTTTCCATGACTAACTTATGTAGTGAATCGGGGGGTTAGAGGGGGGGTGGAGCCCCCTCTTCGTTGTGCCAATTGCGCAGCAGGGGGGGTCACAAGTGGGGCAGCAGCACCCCTTGTCCGGGGGGTTTGAGGGGGGCAGGTAGCCCCCCTCTACGGGGTCCGGCGCAGCCCCCCGGGAAAAATTTTTTTGGACCCTATATTAGGTTGGGCGAGCCTACCTATGATTTTTAGTCCATGGTTTTGGACACGATGGTTTTTTTTGGTCCATGGTATTGGATGCTTCGGCATGTATACATATGTATTATAACATTGAAAGGAACATAATGAAAAATCAAGCTGGTAGTCCCGGTTTTGGGATCCAGGGGAAAATCTCTGTGCATATGTGTTTTATGTGTTATACTCTCACATTGTTTATTTTATTTGTTTTAGAATTCGTATGCAGGTAATTTCTGTACAGGGTTAAAACCTACACATGAGGGAAATTGACATGAGACCACTACCATTAGTTGATCCATGACCTAATGGAATGCAACTGATCTGATGAGACACCTAATATGTGTGCAAAAGAGAAATTTGATCACTGATGGAAGTGTGAAGACATTTACACTAACACTATCAACAATCACCAATTTCTAGACTTCAATGCTTTGAGTCTTTAAGAAATTCCTCATTCTTTCTTCTGATATATCAAAGTTTCCATTGAGCAATGGATCCTTCACAAATTGATTGATTTCAATATCAGTGGTTGAGGGAGACACATCTTTAGGAGGATTGCAGACTTTCTTCCTTGGCTTCACCATTTGTGTTCTAATGATCAACCTTCAAGTTGTTAGGCTTTGAGTGAAGGTACTGCCTCTAATACTAATTGTTGGAAATACTAAGAAGGGGGGTGAATCAATCTTTCTTTTCAATTGTTACTTTTACCAATTATATCACTTATATTTAGAACAAAAAAATGAACAATAGAAGTAAACGATTTTTTTAATATAATATTTATAATGAATCAAGTACAATATGGGTAGGGCTCCAACCCTTGATTAAGACACCTAAGATCCAACCTGGGATGTGCCAAGCACCTAGTTAGGTTTTAGTGAGGCTCTGACCTCTAGGGCTTTGACCCTATCTTATCCAAGGCACCAACCTTGAGTTTAGGAGCACCAACTCTAAGGACACCAATCCTTTGGCTTTGCTTTGTCAATATATGTTAGGTTGTTCTTCACAGCTCCCAAAGTCTTCTTCAACGAGCCATGTCAATCTTCAACAATCCCTTCACTTAATCATCATGTCATATCGTCAATGACAACCTTGTCTCATAGAAGGTGTCACCACTACTCTTCATTATACCCAACCAAAGATCTCTCCAAGTCACCTCATGATGAACAATGCATCATGGTATCCAATGATCTCCACAAATATTCAATGTGTCTTCAATGTGCAGCACTAAGCTCTGCACCTACTCTAATCATCTTCAAAGGTTGCTCCAAAAATGCTTTAGATATGATACTCAAAGGTATGTGAGATAAGCTCCAAACAATAATTCAGAGGTGCCCCAAAAGGTCTTCAACCAACTTCAATGATGATGGCTTCAATAGGTCTGCACATAATGTCCTTTCTTAGTCTTCAATAACCCTTCATTAATTAATGACATATGTGTCTATTGTAGAAAGGGTCTCCTAAACAATTCATATCTACCCAAGATATTCTTCATAAGATTATTCCATCAGGACTTCAACAGTGTCCTCAAGATATTCTCTTTTGCTAAAAGTAGTACAAGAGAATGTTGCTTCAAATGTACACAAATCCTCAAGGTCTACAACCTTGACTATCCTCCTTGTTTGGGCTACCTTAAGCCTATTTACTAGAGGTCTAATATAGTTGATGATATTACACTGCAGGATGTTTGTCCACTATCTAAGCTACCATAGTCAAGCTTATACCCTGTCTGAGTTACCACAGTAGTATATTCACTGCCAAAGTTACGCTTATCAGCTACCACAACCATTGTATTAGATGAAACAGTCTGAAGGAGAGATTTGAGCTATGTTGTTGAGCGTAATCATCACTTCTGCACCATTGTCAAGCTACCACTATTGTGTTGAAGAATCCATGCCAAGTTAAGCCTACACCATAGTTCAATGTCAAGAATCTGAGCCCACAATCCGAAGTCTAAAACACTATAATTTCCACAGTCAGTGAGCTGCTATAGATCCGACCCTTTAAACACCTAATCCAAAGTCTTATAGATGAAATAGAACAAGGTCTAAAATATGTATTAACTCCAAATGTTTGAGCTCCATCGAGGTTGCAATAGGTAAGGTCTGAAATATATATATACTCCACGGGTCTGAGCTGCTTCAAGTATTTAAACAACAATTTGATCTTAAAGAATTTCTGAAACAATGTTTTCATATCCTCTTCGGCCTCCTTTATACTTTTGTGATTATTCTTTGAAATATTGACTGAATTCATGGTGAAAAATGAAGGTTTAGACATATATTTATAGTGATTTTTGACTAAACATGAAGGGACACGTCTCTAATGTTGGCTGACATGAGTAGGCTAAGTTAAGGTCGGCTCACTGTCCACACTTAATAAATTAACTTCAAAAACTCATAACTTTCAAACCGCTTGGAGTTTCGGGTTGTGTAATAGCTCATTGGAAAGGAAACATTCTGCTCTAAAATATGGTGTAGGTCTCATGGAAAGATTATGCCTCTAAGTAGGTTAAAAATCATTTTTAATGTGACTGGTCGTTATTTAGTGCAGAAATATAGGACAACAACTTTTTTCATGGATGAGCTTACTTTTGTTTGTGTTACACAAAAATATTGTCACCTTGATTATTTGCAGTTAGTATGGGTCTATCACCACCTATACCAGCCTCCTAGGCAAGTCTCAGACCTCAGCTCTTCAAAACAAGCTTTGGAAATGAGAGAAAGACATCAAAAAGCAATGTAACTCTTGTTCCACACTTTCTCTCACTTCTGCCTGCGGGCCCGCACCCTTTGTTCAGAGTACCTACGTACTTATATGCTCTGTATGTAAAGGGGAGGGTGCGTGCCCCTGTGAAAGTCAAAAGGCACAATTTTTATCTTAAAAAACTCACTTTGGGTTAATTCTAGATGATTCTAGAAGGAATTTTGACGTGGATTGTTCGCTCCAAAGTGGTTCATGCATCCTAAAAGAGAAGGAGCTAATCCCTTGTTAGGAGGAGCTATCCCTTTGAAGGAGGATTCTATCCCTTCGAAGGAGGACCTAGTAACTTCCCTCCATTTCACTATAAATTGAGGCATTGGGTTAGTGGCTAGGGAGGTTAGAAGCTGAACATTTTTTAGGGTAAATGCTGGTGAAATCAAGACTTCCTATCTGAGCTTAAGAGGAGATATCACACACCTTTTTGGCTTCATTGGGGAGTGAGTGAAGCTTGTCAAAGTAGAGGAGACTTCTTGTTGGACCCTGGGAGGAGCTTGTACAGCGTCAAGGCAAAGGTTGTAAAGTTCTTCTTCTTTTGAATTAATACAATCAAACTCATTTTTCTCAACAAGTATCTCATGTTATTTGTTTCATGAAATCCTTGACTTTCATGTTAAATATGTTTTATAATACTGGTTATTCAGGTGCTATTTAATCGTTTTCCTTGTTTGTGTTTGCAGGTTT
>APFE030131543.1:0-13920 GCA_000404065.3 Pinus taeda | reverse complement strand
TAACATGAATTAAAATTATTAATATAATAATAACATGAATTAAATAATGATAATGATTAGTGTAATAGTGTTACAATATAGTAAAACATAGAAACTAAAACAAACAAACAATTAGTAATAACATGAATTAAAATTATTAATATAGTAATAACACGAGTTAAATAATCACAATGATTAGCATAATAGTGTTACAAAATACTAAAACTTAAAACATAAAACTAACAAACAATATAGTAATAAAATGAATTAAGATTACTAATATAGTAATAACATGAACTAAATAATGATAATAATTACTAAAATATTGTTACAAAATAGTAAAACATAAAACAAACAAAAAAAATAGTAATAAGATGAATTAAAATTATTAATATAGTAATAACATGCATTAAATAATGATAATGATTAGTGTAATAGTGTTTCAAAATAGTGTAACATAATAGTAAAAGATAAAACATAAAACAAACAAGCAATATAGTAGTAACATGAATTAAAATTATTAATATAGTAATAGCATGAATTAAAATTATTTATATAATAATAACATGAATTCAATAATGATAATGATTAGTGTAATAGTGTTACAAAATAGTGAAACATAAAACAAACTAACAATATAGTAATAACAAGAATTAAGGAATTATAATGATTAGTATAATAGTGTTACAAAATAGTAAAACACGAAACATAAAACAAACAAACAATATAGTAATCACATGAATTAAATAATGATAATGATTAGTGCAATAGTGTTACAAATTAGTAAAACATAAAACCTAAAACAAACAAACAATATGTAATAATGTGAATAAGAATTATTAATATAGTAATAACATGAATTAAAATTATTAATATAGTAATAACATGAGTTAGATAATGATAATGGTTAGTATAATAGTGTTACAAAATAGTAAAACATAAAACAGAAAACAAACAAACAATATAATAATAACATGAATTAAATAATGATAATGATTAGTATAATAGCGTAACAATATAGTAAAACATAAAACATAAAACAAACAGACAACATAGTAATAACATGAATTAAAATTATTAGTATAGTAAACACATGAATTAAATAATGATAATGATTAGTATAATAGTGTAACAATACAGTAAAACATAAAACATAAAACAAACAAACAATATAGTAATAACATGAATTAAAATTATTAGTATAGTAATCACATGAATTAAATAATCATAATGATTAGTATAATAGTGTTACAAATTACTAAAACATAAAACAAACAAACAATATAGTAATAACATGAATTAAAATTATTAATATAGTAATAACATGAATTAAATAATGATAATTATTAGTATAATAGTGTTACAATATAGTAAAATAGAAAGCATAAAACAAACAAACAATATAGTGATGTTGATAGTGGTTAACATCCGTTGAGACCAAAGATTGGCCTATCGGACCTAAAGAAATAAATTATTTATTTTGATTTAAGATTTTATTGTTATGCTCAAAGAGCTTGGAGAGAAGCCTCCTGAGCTCACTATAATTTTGACATTGTGAAAGGCTAGGAATGTCAATATTGTAAGAAAGATTGTGAAACTGGGATCTAATGTGGTTGTACGCGGTGCACTCTAAGAGGAAGTGATTTTCATCCTCGATGTTCCTATTCTCACATATATGGTAGATCCTTTCCATCCATTGCATTTTAGGAACTGCCCAATGACATGTTTCACTATGGAGCTCATGAGAATTCGTTCTAATCTTTGCCATATTAATTTTCTTCTTTGAGCTTGTTAAAATAGAGAGTTATTTTTGATCTTCTAGGGTGGGGTTGATGACGTTCTTATAATAACTTAATTTTCTTTTACTCGCTAAATCTTTCTCACACCACTTTTTTCTTTGAACTTAGAAGTAACAATATCTTTAATATTATTTATGTTTTGCAATGCATCATTCTCGTTGATCTCCAAATAGTTTAACAAGGCCCTTGTGTCTTTACGCCACCCCCAATTAAGTCTTAGGTGGTTTTGTCCGGAATTTAAAGCTAGCTTAGGAAGTCTATGATAATCTATGTTATTGAGTTTGTGCTTGTACAACAGAAACCTAATCATAGCTAGGGTCTCAATAGGAGAAATACCTACTTCTATAAGGAGAATAGGAGAGTGTTGGGTCCCTATAATACTAGTGATTACACCATTACTATTGTAGTTGTATCCCTTATTAATATTGTTGTGCCCATTTTGTCACCATATTTTTATTACTATGTCCTATAAAATCCCTCTATTGTTATTTTGTGGATTTATATTATTATTGTTAGGTCAGTTGGGTTATATTGTGACTCCTTAGACTCCTATATATAAAAAGGAGGTTTTCTCATTTGAATCATCCAAGAATTTTTCATTTATGTAATGTAAAGGAGGTTGCCCCCTCGAAGAGGCTGAATTGTAAGGTGTTGATCTATCTTTTCTGTCTTTTTCTTGAGTTGGTTTCATAACATTTGGTATCAGAGCTTTGGATTCTAGGACTTCGCTACTCCAAATAGGTCGTCGTGGCATTTTCGCTATAACTTTTTTCTGTGATGTTTCATAAGCTAAAAAAAAACCATTTGAGAAGAGATCGTACTGAATATCGGGTCCGAATTTTAGAGCTTTTCGTGCTATATTTGCAGATATATAATCTGAGGAATTTGGTCTTTTTGCATACTCTTGAATTACACTCAAAATAGGTGACCTAGGAAAAATTGTCATAACTTTCTCTCTGAGAATTAGATTGAAATTTTGTAAGAAGGTATAGAAAGAGGAGGGACTATAGTTTCTTGTATATATTTTTTAGAGCCAAGGATTGAAATAGTGACTCGTGGCACGTCATACAAGTTCGCTCTACTGAACTAGTCTATAATCCGGTCACTGTGGGAGATTTTGCATAACTCTTCCTTGGAAAATCCAATTTGGATCACACTAGTGGCATTGGAAAGAGGATACAGAGGGATACTGCAGGTTGTAATTTCAGAACTAGATGATCCAAAAGTACAAAGATACATTCAGAGACAATATCGAGCTGCTACAAAGTGAAAAAAAGTGTGTAGATTTTTTTAAATATTTTCTTAAGTTTGGTTTGAAAATTTATTTTGAAGGAATTCAAAAGGCATAGTAGAGCATTATTATCGGTAATTGATGCCCCTAGGAAAGAAAATTCAAACACCTAGTAAGCAACCTAAAATCTCTAGCATGACACAAGAAGAAGAGGAAGAAATGCTACATGATATATCAAAATTACAAGACCAAGTGCAACAAAGGTCACTCTCACAAAAGCTAATAGAAGCTAAGATAAAGGGCGTGGAAGCTAAGATGGATGATTTGAAGATAGATTTGAAGACAGATTTGAAGAGTAACATGGTAGATTTGAAGACAGATTTGACAAATTTTCTATAAGAAATAATTACTAATGGTGAAAAGGTAGTAAAGGAAACTCATGATGCGAACAAAAGAAATGTTAATCATGATTTCATACACTCTAATGTGGGATCGAAGACCCACCATATTCCAAAAATCGATATAAGGAATTTTGATGGCAATGATCCCACAATGATGGGACCCAGCCCACTTGGCGTATCCCTTTACACTTTTAAGTTACACCTGGACGTTTACGTGGCGGTTGTATGTGCATTTGTTTTTCCCGCATTCTGTAGCTGGTAGCTGGGCATTAACTGTGGGTGTAAATGTGTTGTCCTTCTGCTTTGGTAAACGATGTTACCCTAACCCTATGCAATTTCTCGATTGTTCCTTGTCATTCTTGCCGTTGGTTCTGAGGGTTTTGAGCTCTTCGTATGAAAGTATGTCGAGGGTGTTGTATCCTGTTTCGGTTGGCTCCATGCTACGATTTCATGGCTGTCGGTTGATTTTATGCTAGCTCTGGTAATGGGTGGAGGCCTGCTCTGCGCGTTTTGCTGTTTGTCCGCCCGTATGCTTCGACGGTGTTCTGCTCTAGGGTTTTCTTGCAATCTCTGCTAATTCGTTTACCCACTTTGTTACTCTGTTTCTAATAAATGAGTTCGAGCTCTTCATCCTGGTTGCATCTGCTGTAACTGTTGGTTGCTTGTAAAGAAGTTTGGTTCGAGTCTGGGTTGTTTTAACACTGGTATTGGGCTCTTGCTACCCCATTCCTACATGTAATGTCAGTCTTCTGGTCCTTTACTTTCGAATCTGGTTTGGTGGTGATTTTGGATTATGTGTATGCTGGTAACGTTATGCTGTTCGTGGCTGAGCGTACAGGAACAATGGAAAAGTTCATTCAACCTCTGCTACAGGTAAATTCTCTTTCTCTGATTCAATGTTCACTCTCTTTTTGTTCTGGGTCTAAACAAACCTGCTACTCTGGTCTCCAGTTTACTGTGGCGTCCTCTAGTTCAAATGCACGGCTCCTCCTCACGCGGTCTCTAGGTGAGGGTTTCTTTCCCTTTTCCCTTTAATTTTTGTAATGCTGGTTTGGTTTCCTATCAAGGGTTTCGACCCCTTTAGGTTCTGTTGAACTCCAATCTCACTCTCGTTTGTTTGGTTGCAGGTCTTCTCTAGTGGCCTGGAGGGCGCACGTCTCTGTCTGCAAAAATGTTTAGTAGCGTAAAAGTGGGTAGGCCTGTAACCTATATTGTCTGTCTGTCTCGAGGTTTATGCTCCGAATATGGTTCACTTGTTGTTTTACTGTTCGAATCTGGTGGGAGTCACGTCCGCTGTTGTCTTTCTGTTATGAGTTCACTGGATTGTAATGTGGTCTCAACAAATCCTTATTTTGTGCCTGGAATCAAACCCTAATGAGGGTTTTGCATTCATTGCTTGTCTATAGTTACTGAGAAAATTTTGATCATTTTTTTTACTGTACCAGTCTCCGTAATATTTAAGGGAACTCGACTTTTTCGGTTTCAACTATGCAGTAATGTTTACTGGACAATATAAATGTAAATCATTTTCTTATGAAAGGAAAAAGGAATGTGTTATTTGGTACATGTAGCCTTCGCTTGTGGTTTTGTTACGTTGCTTGCATAATGATTCTTTTACTGGACTCTTTACTTGTTGTTGGTTTCGATTAGCTATGCGTAACTGTGTTGCTTCAAATATATCTCTGTGTGCTTGTTTGGTAATGATTTCGAATACAATTCATACTCGTACAGTAGCCATAATATTACGGTTAGTTTACAGAAATGTAAAATCCTGTTAATTAAGTATGAGAGATCAAATCAATAATCTAGGAAATAAGATAGATGGACAGTAATTCTCTGGTACTTTTGAATGCTTGATAATTCTATTCTTGAATTACTCAACTTGTTCTCTACTTGACTAAAAGACCCTTTCTTTACATGTATGTTTGGCTTTTATAGCCTCTGTCTTCAGTTAAGGCTTGCAGTTTTGCCTCTTTCTGTTACAAGGACAGTTACATACTATTGTTCCTATTTGTAACCGTAATTGTTTGAACATTCCAAGCCTTGTAAAACAGTTAAAAGTTATTTTTTTCTAATTACAGAAACTACCCTTAATTTGATAATGAAACTAACAATAATCCTAACTGGAAAAGTAAACCATCTAACTGTTGCTGACTTGTAAAATAAAATAAAAAGAAAAATTATCTTCAGCAGAATTCAACAATTCAGTTTCCTGCTTGTGAACCTGGTTGGAGTGTTTCTGCCTCGTCACTGTGAGCTGGATGCTCCTGCATCAGGCTCCCGGGGTGAGAAAAGATCACGGCTCTGGTTCATGAGCTCCTCCACTGATGTCCCTGTTCGTTCAATCTGCCTGGCGTCAAGCCAAGAGCTGTCCTCAATCGGACGGTTCTTCCACTTGACCAGGTACTGAAAATAATTTTTCCGCCAAGTACGCCTAACTACCTGGGTTTCGAGGATGCCTTCGATCTCAGGAGGTTGGACATAAGGAAATTGTTTCTTCCAACTGTCTGTGTCTTCCTGGGTGTTCTGTGTGGATTGTCCGATTTCATCCTTCCTTCCTTCCAACAGTTCACCTGTATACGGAAACAAATCTGCCACATTGAAGATAGGTGATATGCCTACTCCAGGTGGTAGTTGGATTTTGTAGGCATTCGCTGAAAACTTCCGCAAGATCTTGCAAGGCCCTATCTTCTTGTATTTCAGTTTGTTGTACGTACCTTTAGGAAACCGCTCCTTGCGTAAGTGTACCAGAACATCATCCCCTACCTCAAAATGAACTTCTCTTCTCTTCGAATCTGCGTGTTCCTTATACTTTGAGCTGCTGTCCTGTAACTTTTCCTTTACCTGTTCATGTAAATCCCTCATTGCATTTGCAAAATCTTCTCCATCCGCACTCCGTCATTCCTGTAAACCAAGATCCCGAAGCTCATGCACTCCTCGAGGGTGCATGCCATAAAGAATCTCGAAAGGACTGAGACCCGTGCTACGATTCGGCGAATCGTTGTAAGCAAATTCTGCTTGCACCAGCACTCGGTCCCTCATTCTAGAATTTTCTCCTACTAAGCTGCGTAACAGATTTCCTAGAATTTTGTTCACAACTTTTGTTTGCCCATCGGTCTGCGGATGGTAAGCAGAACTGTAGCTTAATTGGGTGTTCATCTTTTTCCATAAGGTACTTCAAAAATTTCCCGTGAACTTTACGTCTCTGTCTGATAGGATGGTTGTTGGTGACCCGTGTAATCGGACAATCTCATTAAAAAACAAGTGGGCCACGTAGGTGGCATCACTAGTTTTCCGACAAGGTACAAAATGTGCCATTTTCGAGAAACGATCTACTACCACCATTACCAAATCATACCCTTTCTGTGTTTTTGGCTGTCCTAATATAAAATCTAAACTCACTGAATCCCAAGGTCTGCTTGGAATAGGCAATGGCGTGTACAGTCCTGTGTTCTGGCTATGTCCTTTTGCTAGTTGACACACCTTACACTTAGCCACAAAACGTTGTACGTCCCGTCTCATTCTTGGCCAAAAGTAAAAGTGACTAAGTTGCTCTAAAGTCTTGTCAATACCAAAGTGTCCAGCCAATCCCCCATTGTGTTTTTCACGAATGATATTCTCCCTCATAGAACAGCTAGGGATACACAGTTGTCCTCCCTTGAAAAGTAATTTCTCCTGTATATTGTAGTCCAACCAAGGATTGTTTCCTCGTATTAAAGGATTCTGGCACGCCTCGTAGGCTTCTCTGAAATCTGTGTCTGTCTTATAAAGATCCCGTAAATGTTTAAAGCCCAAAACCTGCACAGTGCTTTCCTGCAATAGTAAAGCTTTTTTGCTCAATGCGTCGACAACCTTATTCGCTTGCCCACTGATATGCTTCAGTACAAAATTAAAACTCTGTAGGTACTCCACCCATTTGGCATGCTTATGATTAAATTTATGTTGTTGCATTACATACTGTAATGCAAAATTATCTGGGAACAACACGAACTCGTTTCCCAACAAATAATGCCTCCAGTGTCTTAGCGCCTGTACTACTGCGTAGAATTCCTTATCGTATGAGGAGTACTTCTGCCTACTCTCATTCAGTTTTTCACTGAAGAATGCCACTGGTCTATCCTCCTGGCTGAGTACAACCCCGATTGTTGTTCCACTAGCATCACAACGTACCTGAAATAGTTTTTGAAAGTCTAGTAGCCTGAGAATCGGTTTTTCTGTTATTTTCCTCTTCAATAGCTGAAAGCTCTTTTCTGCTGCTTCTGTCCATCGAAAAGGTTGGCTAGCCTTTTTGATGGTCTCCAACATAGGAGCACAAATTCTGCTGAAATCTCTAATAAACTTTCTGTAAAAACTAGCTAATCCATGAAAACTTCGTACCTCAAACAAATTCTTCGGTGACGGCCAATTCATGATTGTTGTCACTTTCTCCGGATCCATCTTTAATTCATTCTCTGCTATCACAAATCCCAGATAAATTAGTTCTCTCTGTAAAAATGTACATTTCTTCAGATTGATCAATAACTTGTTCTGCTGTAGCTTGTCTAACACTTTACGCACATGCCGGAGGTGTTCTTCTCGTGTCTTACTAAAAATAAGTATGTCATCCAAATAAACAATTACAAACTTCCCTATATATTCCTTTAGCATCTCATTCATGAGTCTCATGAAGGTGTTGGGCGCATTGCTCAACCCGAACGGCATGACCAGCCATTCATATAGGCCCTCATTTGTTTTAAAAGCTATCTTCCATTCATCTCCTTCACGTATCTGAATCTGGTGATTTCCACTTTTTAAATCTATCTTAGAAAAGTAAGTTGCCCCACTCAAACAGTCCATCATATCATCCATGCGCGGTAACGGAAATCTGTACCGTATGGTGATTTTATTGATGGCCCTGGAATCAATGCACATCCGCCATTCTCCTCCCTTTTTGGGGGTGAGAACTGTTGGTACAGCACATGGGCTCAAACTTTCTCTGATCAATCCTTTATCCAATAGCTCCTGCACCTGTTTTCTGATTTCTTCATTATCCTTGGGGCTCATTCGATAAGCTGCCTTATTCGGCAAGTTGGCTCCTGATATGAAATCAATGTGGTGACTAATGCTCCACTTGGGAGGTAACTTATCCGGCAAGTCGTCTACTACTATATCTGTAGATTCTTCCAACATCTGCTGTATTTCTTTAGGCAAATCTGTGATTTCTGTGTGTAACAAAATTGTCCTAGTCTTTCTTACTACAGCAAAATTCATCTCACTATTTTCAATTTGCTTCAAAAATTGTTTTCCGTTCATAAGCAACGCCTTTGGTTCATTTCCTTCAACTGCCTCTTTCTCCTCTCTGATAGGCACAAGGGTATGCTTAACCCCGTCTTTTTCAAACTTATAACAATTCAATACCCCATCATGTGTCACTTTTCTGTCAAATTGCCAAGGTCTGTCCAACAAGATGTGGCACACGTCCATTGGCATAATGTGGCAAATAATTTTTTCTTTGTAACGTCCTATCTGGATTCCACTTCACTCTGCTCATCCACCAGCAACTGGTGTCCTTTCTATAACCAAAAAACTCAATATGGAGTGGGGTGTTTCAGACGTTTCAGTCCTAACTTCTCCACCATCTCGACTGACACCAAATTGTCAGTACTTCCACTGTCAATTATCATTTTACAGCACTTACCTTGCGACTTGCAAACTATTCTGAACAGAGCTTTCCGTTGCGTCTGTTCAATATTCTCATCAATTGGTTTCACCAACACCTAATGCAGCACTAAAGCTTCTCCTGTTTCTGGGGCATTTTCCGCCTCTTGAGGAGGTGTTGTTGCTTCCTCTGGCTGCGCCACATATGCGCCTCGCTGTCCAGTTGAATCTGTCTCTGGGCACTCAAAAGAACGGTGGCCCCACTTGTGGCATCTATAACATTGGTATCCAGTTCCCCTTCCACGACCATTTCCTCTACCGCGCTGAAACGATCTGCCACCCCTCGTTCCATCTCCTTTTTCTGCTGTTCCCAAAGTCTTTGAACTACTGGCTTCTTCGCTGCGGCTGGCAGTGCGGCCCCTACCATAGGATTGGCCTCTTCCTCTGTTAGACCCACGTCCTCTCCGGGCATTCTGTCTTCGGTTAAGCTTTTCCTTTGCTTTAACTGCACTCTGATATGACTCCTCCGTATTGTTGGGAGACAAAATACTTATTTCGTCTAAAATTTCCATCCTCAGCCCATTCACATATCTGGCTGTCGTCTCTGCTATATCCTTTGTATATCCTGCTTGCAAGTTTACTCGAAACAATTCCTCCATATATTCTTTCACTGTCAGACCTCTCTGTCTCAAGTTCTGAACTTGCCTATATAACGCAATTTGATAATCTCTTGGCAGAAATCGGCCCTTCAATTTAGCTACCATCCTTGCCCAAGTCTTTATCGGAGGCTTGTTCAACCTCTTTATCTCATTCTAGACACTGTCCCACCACAGGGTTGCGTGTCCTTTCAGCTTTGTTGCTGCAAACTTGACCCTACGGTCTTCACTAATTTCTTCGCATTCAAAGTACTTGTCCATCTCACTAATCCAATCTAATACTGCGTCGATCGATAAACTGCCATCATAGGTTGGTAATTCTGGTTTTGGTTTACTATTTGACAATAATACAGACTTCAATAATCTCACTTCTGGGGAGTCACCTTCAGCCCCATCTGCTGGTGCTTCCACTTCTTCATCACTCACATCACCTAACTCTGGATCTCTCCTTCTGCCTGCCTCTACTGCTTCCAATTGAGCAGTAAGAATTCTGAGTTCTTCTCTTAACGCCTCATCTGCCATTCTACAGGCACCTCTGCCTCGTCCTCGTCTGCCTATATCCATTTCTCCCAAATCTTTTCAACTCAAATTGCTCTGATACCACTCTGATGGGACCCAGCCCACTTGGCATATCCCTTTACACTTTTAAGTTACACCTGGACATTTACGTGGCGGTTGTATATGCGTTTGTTTTTCCCGCGTTTTGTAGCTGGTAGCTGGGCATTAACTGCGGGTGTAAATGTGCTGTCCTTCTGCTTTGGTAAACGATGTTACCCTAACCCTATGCGATTTCTCGATTGTTCCTTGTCATTCTTGCCGTTGGTTCTGAGGGTTTTGAGCTCTGCGTATGGAAGTATGTCGAGGGTGTTGTATCCTATTTCTGTTGGCTCCGAGTTATGATTTCATGGCTGTGGGTTGATTTTATGCTTGCTCTGGTTATGGGTGGAGGCCTGCTCTGCGCGCTTTTCTGTTTGTCCGCCTTTATGCTTCGACGGTGTTCTACTCTGGGGTTTTCTTGCAATCTCTGGTAAGTCATTTACCCACTCTGTTACTCTGTTTCTAATAAATGAGTTTGAGCTCTTCGTCCTGGTTGTGTCTGCTGTAACTGTTGGTTGCTTGTAAAGAAGTTTGGTTCGAGTCTGGGTTTTTTTAACACTGGTATTGGGCTCTTGCTGCCCCGTTCCTGCATGTAATGTCAGTCTTCTGGTCCTTTACTTTCAAATCTGGTTTAGTAGTGATTTTGGATTATGCGTCTGCTGGTAATGTTATGATGTTCGTGGCTGAGCGTACAGGAACAATGGAAAAGTTTATTCAACCTCTGCTACAGGTAAATGCTCTTTCTTTGATTCAATGTTCACTCTCTTTTTGTTCTGGGTCTAAACAAACCTGCTACTCTGGTCTCCAGTTTACTGTGGCATCCTATGGTTCGAATGCATGGCTCCTCCTCACACGGTCTCCAGGTGAGGGTTTCTTTCCCTTTTCCCTTTAATTTTTGTAATGCTGGTTTGGTTTCCTATCAAGGGTTTCGACCCCTTTAGGT
The DNA here is from genome assembly GCA_000404065.3 of Pinus taeda. Classification (NCBI taxonomy): domain Eukaryota; kingdom Viridiplantae; phylum Streptophyta; class Pinopsida; order Pinales; family Pinaceae; genus Pinus; species Pinus taeda. The sequence goes on along the minus strand of APFE030131543.1, from coordinate 2,677 downwards.
TCTGTTGAACTCCAATCTCACTCTCGTTTGTTTGGTTGCAGGTCTTCTCTAGTGGCCTGGAGGGCGCACTTCTCTGTCTGCAAAAATGTTTAGTAGCGTAAAAGTGGGTAGGCCTGTAACCTATATTGTTTGTCTGTCTCGAGGTTTCTGCTCCGAATATGGTTCACTTGTCGTTTTACTATTCGAATCTCGTGGGAGTCACGTCCGTTGTTGTCTTTCTGTTATGAGTTCACTGGATTGTAACGCGGTCTCAACAAATCCTTATTTTGTGCCTAGAATCAAACCCTAACGAGGGTTTTGCATTTGTTACTTGTCTATAGTTACTGAGCAAATTTTGAGCTTGTTTTTTACTGTACCAGTCTCCGTAATAATTAAGGGAACTCGACTTTTTCGGTTTCGACTATGCAGTAATGTTTACTGGACAATATAAATGTAAATCACTTTCTTATGAAAGGAAAAAGGAATGTGTTATTTGGTACCTGTAGCCTTCGCTTGTGGTTTTGTTATGTTGCTTGCATAATGATTCTTTTACTGGACTCTTTACTTGTTGCTGGTTTCGATTAGCTATGCGTAATTGTGTTGTTTCAACTATATCTCTGTGTGCTTGTTTGGTAATGATTTTGAATACAGTTCATACTCGTACAACAGCCATAATATTACGGTTAGTTTACAGAAATGTAAAATCCTGTTAATTAAGTATGATAGATAAAATCAATAATCTAGGAAATAAGATAGATGGACAGTAATTCTCTGGTACTTTTGAATGCTTGATAATTATGTTCTTCAATTACTCAACTTTTTCTCTACTTAACTAAAAGACCCTTTCTTTACATGTATGTTTGGCTTTCATGGCCTCTGTCTTCAGTTAAGGCTTGCAGTTTTTCCTCTTTCTGTTACAAGGACAGTTACATACTACTGTTCCTATTTGTAACCGTAATTGTTTGAACATTCCAAGCCTTGTAAAACAGTTAAAAGTTATTTTTTTCTAATTACAGAAACTACCCTTAATTTGATAATGAAACTAACAATAATCCTAATAGGAAAAGTAAACCATCTAACTGTTGTTGACTTGTAAAATAAAATAAAAAGAAAAATTATCTTCAGCAGAATTTAACAATTCAGTTTCCTGCTTGTGAACCTGGTTGGAGTCTTTCTGCCTCGTCACTGTGAGTTGGATGCTCCTGCATCATACAACATGGATATTACAGATGGAGAAATTTTTTGATCTCAATAATATGCAAAACACACAAAAGGTACATATTGCAACTTTATATTTGGAACCAAATCAGTTTGTATGGTGTCAATGGCTTTGCTATCGTAAACAAATTATCACTTGGGAAATTTTTACGAAATAATTGGTAGCACATTATGAGGATACAAAAAGAAACACTTTTTTTAGCCAATTGATAAGTCTCAAAACAAAAGGGTTCAATAATGGAGCACATTGAGGAGTTCCAAAAATTGAACATAAGGGTAAAAGATATTCCAGAGGAGCATAGGATTGATGTGTTCATAGGGTCTTTAAAGGATAATATCCAACATGATGTTCGCCTTTGGGAACCTGATTTTCATTAGAGAAGGCATTCAGGTTAGCAAGAAAAATGGAAAGCAAAATTGTGGCAACCAGGAAGCATACCATTCACAACTATAAAGATGGAAGTGTTGTTGCCCCTAGTCTTCCACAACCTATAAGGTTGACACCACAACAATTGGAAGAAAAAAGAGCAAAAGGGATTTGTTACAGTTGTGATAGCAAATACGCTAAGGTCATAAGTGTGCTGAGAAGAAATTATTCTACATAGATTGTGAACAGGAATAAGAAAAGGAGAAAGAAAGGTCAAAGGAAGAGGATATATTTTGGGAACAAAGCCTAGATAAAGAAAAAATGAATCCGATCATATCTTGTAATGCATTGGCGGGAATCACCACTCCTCAAACCAACAAGATAGAGGAAAAATCAAGAAGAAAAATGTAATAGTATTGATTGATTCAGGAAGTACCCCACAATTTTATTCATTGTAAGGTAGAAAAAGAATTGAATTGCTTCTTATATCCAGCACCAGAGTGTCAAGTGATGGTTGCAAATGGAGGAACAATAAATTGCTCTGGAAAGTGCCATAATATCAAGCTATCCATGGGAGAATATGTATTGAAAAGTCCAATGCTTTCCATTCCAATGGGAGGTGTTGATGTTGTATTAGGAGTCCAATCCTTGGGTACAATAGCTTTTAACTTTCAAGAACTTTTCATGAAATTTTATGTGGAAGGAAAAGAAGTTGAATTAAGGGGTATTGTAGGGAAACCGAGAAAGATAATCAGCTCTAACGGTGTGACAAAGGTTCTAAAAAAGGAACAAAAGGTGTAATTGCACAATTATGTTTGCTAGATGTTTCCACATCGGAATCATCTATTTCTCCATATCTCCAAAAAGTCTTGGACAAGCATTCCAATGTATTTGAGACTCCCAAAGGTCTCCCAACTATTCGTGATGATGATTATGCTATTCATCAGATTCCAGGAAGTGTTCCTCCAAACATCAAGCCGTACAGATATCCCTATGCCCAAAAGAGTGAAATTGAATGTGTGGTTGCTGAAATTCTAGAGCCTGGTATAATTCAACCTAGTCAAAGTTCTTTCTCTGCTCCAGTAGTGTTGGTGCACAAGAAGGATGGATCAT
>APFE030131539.1:36886-48190 GCA_000404065.3 Pinus taeda | reverse complement strand
AAAAATTTATAAATATATAAAATTATGTTGAAAAATCTCACAAACTTAAAACATACTACATTTTTTATTATTTAAATTTTCCAATATTTATTAATTTAACCTCCATTATACCACATAATCATAATCATGTAGATATTAATGTAGTCCATTAGAATGATTAAGTTGTGATATTAATAGAGTCCATTAGCAAGATTTTGATATGATATTAACAATCTATTGTTTTATTAATAAATAAGTAAAATCATTTTACATTAATTATAAATGTGAAAGAAATTAATGTATAAGAATGTGTTGTTTTAGAAATTTAGTAATATAATTTTAATTTCATATGTCTCTATTGATTATGATTGAGTCAACAAAAAATTGTCAAATTCCAACCAAACATTATTTAGAAGGTTATTACACCTTAAAGACTACTCCTTATTTAGGTGGTTATTCCAGGAAATCACAATTGATAATAGTTAACTATGATTCACATTACATACATAATTAACACATATAACTAAAATGAATTCACTACTATGCAAAACAAGTAGCCATGTGATCTTGAATCTAGAAAAAAAACCAAGTTGATCCCCACCTATGTTTTCTTAGTTGAAATTTTGCTCTTACACAACCATTAACATTTTTTTAATGGAAAATTGTGTAGCCCAACAAAAACATAACATGGTGCTTTCTAGGAAATTTTTTGTTGGCAATATGAATTAGGTGTTTTCCTTCATGACAACCTACCTAATGAGTTGTTCTTATTTGATATTATAAATATATTTGTACAAACATTATAGCATCGATATTATACATAGACGTTAATAGAAACATAATTATAGATTTACCAACATTAATAATCTTGGATTATAGAGATTAGGTTTAAAAATTTTTGGAATTGTGTTCTGTGTCGTAATAATGTTATCATCACTCATTTGATTTTATACAGTATGTACATGTGAAGTTTTTTTATATGTGTAAATGGTAAATTATGTATGTATGTTACTTTTAATTTTATTTAATATTAAATTGTTTTGTTGATATCAAATGTGTTTTTTCTTTACTGTTAGGTAATTTCATTGTTTGATCATGGATCCAAATATTTGGAGTTGTCTTCCATTCGAAGTTCTTGAAATTGTCTTCCCATGGCTTCCTTTATCGGTTGTCATAAATTTTAGCACCATTTGTAAGAAATGGAAGAATGTTTTGCAAAACCTTTATTTCTTGTTACTTTGCAAGAATGTCTCTACGAATGAATTTGGATTTCTTGTTCATTTCTTCAATAGTAAAGACAATTATTTTGCTCCACAATACCCTAATCAGAATGGGCGCATATCTTAGTTTCATTTGCGATTCATAGATTCAAGATACAGAGTAAAGTGTATTGTTGGACCAATGGTGGTTTTATCCTTACCAACAGAATGCTCCCATACACACAACTATTTTGTAACGACTCCATTTACTAAGGCATTTGAAAACATAGGGCCAATATGAATTGGAGAGTAAGTATTCTGCTCATTATTATGGAATGTAAGCAGCAAAAAATATGACTGGGTTCTTCTAAAACATATGTATGACATCATGTGGTCCAAATTTTATGTTTGCAGTAGTATTGATAGGCTATGGCAATGGGCTATTGTTCCATTTGGTAGCACTTCACCCCCTAAGAATGTAGTGTTTTATAAAGGTAAATTGTTTTGGTCGTATCTCGACAAGGAGTATGAGGATTATGCTTAGTACATGTATACAATCTACTTGTTTGATGTAATAAAAAATGAATGGGGTTTTTCATTTGTTCCAATTAGTGACATATGGTGCATGTCATTAGCATTATACATGAATCAGTTGATATGCCTTATCAATGATGGCACCACTTTTGTATGGTCAATTGAAGAATTAGATCATTTCCAATTTGGTCAACCCTGTGTTGAACAAAGAGTTTGTTAGCACCTAAATCTGCCTCAGGCTGAAGGAAGGCAAAATTTAGGGTAACCAAAAACCACGCTCAGTCTGGTAGCTAGCCCTACCAGAACAGGAGAGGGCTCTCTTCGGCTCACACTTAGTGAATAGATGAACGAGAAGGACTGAGATGACTTTCAAACGAACTATTTGTCTTAGGCTAGTAAGTGAAAATGAAAACAAGAAGTGATTTTTATGAATGACTGTATTTCTGGGATGTTATGGGACCATTGGACCTCAATGAACAAAGAACTAAAAATGAAGGCACAGATTATTTCGTGAGGCAAGGTAGGCTAGAAGCATAGGAATTTTAATTTTAAAATGTGCCGGGATGGAAAGATTTATTAAGGAGTTGAAAAGGGCATAGGAGATTAATCCTTTTCAAACAGAAGAATGAACACTGCATATGAAATTTTCCCACAGGTAGAGAAATAGAATTGAATTCTACCTGATCTCACTCGAAAAATTTCACGAGAAATGGATATGAGATGAAACTATGGAACATAACAAAGGAATGGAGAGAATGATTAAGGAGTTGAAAAGGGCATAGGAGATGAATCCTTTTCAAACAAAAGAATAAACACTGTATATGAAATTTTCCCACAGGTAGAGCAATTAGAATTGAATTCTACCTAATCTCACTCGAAAAATCTCACAAGAAAATAAATGCGAAATGCAATGCAAAACATAACAGGGTACATAAGAAACATAAGAGAAACACTTGCTATACTCACAACCACAGGAATGTCATGAAACAGAGTTGCTACCTTTCATTAATTCTCTGTAAAAATATACAATGCAGAAACAAAGTTTCTTTCCCACAGTCTCCTAGAAGTTACAAGCCAACCAACCAACTTGCTTTTCAAATGATTTGCATACAATATATAGAATGTGCTATGAAGAGATAGAACTACCAAGGGTCACCAAATGAAGGTGGAGAGCCAACCACCAACTACAGGTGTAGTGTTACAAACATGAAAAATGGCTTGGGTGACCCTTTGCCTTCTTTTGCCACTTGTATAACTGACCATATGGAGTGAAAATATTTATAAAACTGTCGTGCTCCTCCTGTGCGTCGTGCTATTTTCTAGGTGACTTGTGGAGGCCTTTCTAATGTCCAAATTGAGTGTAGAATATCTTGTTGGAAAGCCTGTCATGTCTAATTTCCAACTCCACTGGAATTGTGTGATTTGGAGTTCATTTGCCTTGTCAAAAATCAAATCTCCCAAGACTAGTCAAACTGTGCCAGATGAGGTAGCCTCAAGGCAGAGTGCTGTTTCGGGCAATTTTTGGATATCTTTCACAACCTCAAATTGAGCTCAAGATAGCTCATTGGCAATCTATGTGTGTCTACTTTCTATCCCAACTGGAATTTTTCAATTTGGAGTTCATTTGCTCTGTCAAAGATGAAATCTCCCAAGACTGGTCGAACTGTACCAAATGAGGCTGCCTGAAGGAAGAGTGTTGTTACCGTCAATTTTTGGATGCCTTCCTCAACTCCAAATTGAGCTCATGATAGCTCATTAGAAATATTATTGTCTCTAGTTATCTTCTAAATCATTCAGAAAGTCATTTGGCTAACAGATCTGGGAGAAAGCTTCATTTTCCCGAGGTTGCTCCAGACGTGCATCAATTCTCCCAAGGCAATTGTATTCTTGACATTTCTTCAGAACCATGACACCTATGTAAAAAGTGAAGGAGGTTTTTCTTTATTGGTCTGTTTTCGACAAAAACCTCTCTCGATTTTCCCAAATTCATCTTAGATTTCTCAGAAAACTCATTTGAGTGAAACATATCCTGTTGTGTGGGACAAGGGATTTGCTGGAATGAAGCGAAATGAAGGGGATAGGGAGCTTCTAAATTCTTGAGGAAATTTTAGGAAGTGTGGAGGGATGATAGGAAGTAGGGGAAAGTGGAATCTCAGAAATTGAGTGAGGGGAAGAGGTTCAAAAAGGAAAAACACAGGTCCAACCATAGAAAATTGCGACGTTGTAGCAAGGAACTAGGGTTTGTATGAAAATGAGGAATTTGGGGGATCTCAGTGATGGGAAGTGTTTGATAAGGTATTTTATGGATAGGGAAAGGTGTACGAACATCAGGATGCAAGTTTTCCAATGATTTGACCATCCAAGAGAAATTACCTTCAAAACCCTAGGAGAGGGAAATGAACTTTGCCATAGGCGCAACTGAAACATGAACAAGGTGTGAAATGACCCAATGGAACTTGACATGATGATGAAAACCCTCTGAATGATGGTAGACTCAGCTGAATGGTGACATGGAACATCATTTGGACAACTTTAACAAGCGTAAAATCAAACCCCAGACCTAATGCCTAGTGACCAAATTTTACTTGAAGACTCACTGAAATGATAAAATTTGACCTTGACACTTTAAAATCACTTGTGTAAGAGCATGTTTGATCACTGGAAGAAGGCTGCCAAGACTGACTCTAACAGAGTTGACTACCTTGAAGATGATTGGGGTTTCAGATGGAAGTTGTTGGAAGAAATTTCTATAGATATAAATAGCAAATGTCTTGGTTATTCTCCATTTTGAACTGTCCATTTTCTGGTTCTTATGTGCAATTGCAATGAAGTTCCTTTCCTATTATATGACATGATGACTCGCATATGTTTTCCAATAGATATTTATAATTCAACTAAGAGTAGATGTCTAGGTTTTGGTACCCAACATTGGAGGATTGCAATGATTTGATTGAGTATGGAAATGTTTTTGCAATTTCTCCCCGTACGGATTATGTTCATGAGATTCCACCGTTGGATATGGATATGGATTCTTAGGATATTAGTATTCTTAGGAGTTTTTTTAATATTTCCATTTTATATACTCTCTATGGTTGTGGAAAATATTTCCATTTTTGTCTCTATACATACTATGGGTCTTTATGGTAATACTTTAAAATTATGTTTGTATTGATCTTTATGATGTAGAATATTTCATATTGTTTCTCCTAATTTTTTCTTATTTACATGTAAATGTGTCTCGATGTTATGCATGTTTGTTTGTTTGTATAATTATAATTTCTACGAGTTATGTTATACATGTTATTTGTATTGGTTTTTGTCATTGATTCACAAACAATGTTATATGTTTATGTACATTTTAATATTTGCATTTATATTTTGATAGTATATAGTTCAAAATTTTTAAATATACTTCCAATTCTTTTAACTCTTATAGTATTGCATCCCAATAGTATGGGTTTCATTTTGATTCTAATATGATACATGAAAATTTATACTTTTTTGTTTAAGCCATTTGGAAGAATTCTTTTCTGTTTTTCTCTATTTTGAAAAAATTGTTTTTTTTTTAGCGATTTGGAAAAAGCCTTATCCATTTTGATAAGTTTTTATGGTTGGAAAAAAAGAACATATGCGCTTTTTATAATTTTGTGCCTTTTTCATTTTTTGTTTGTTTCTTTATATTAGATATTTGTTATGTTCCATGTTTATGATTCCATAATGAATATTTTATTATTCATTGTCGACATTTCATCTGAACGCACAAGAAAGCATACAAGAAAACAAGATTTGTCACCAGAATCATGTGAGAGTTCTAATGAAAGTCGTCGTTTACAGTATCAACAAAATAAGGATGCCATAAATGAGCATAGGAGAGCTACATATAATAGAAAAATGAGGGAAGTCACTCTTGAAAATGATTTTATAATTCCTCGTAAGTATCGTACTATCGATGACATAATGGCAAGAACATTTCCTCTTGATAGCTCATTATAAGGATATGCTCCTCATGAGCATAATCTTGTTGTTTGATACTCTCTTGAAATGTTCATAACATTGAGGAAACATCTTGCAACTGGGAAGAATACCATATCGATAATGTGGATGCAAATGTCCACCCTAACCCTTCTATGTGTCTAATTTCATATCTTGACGACCAAATGTTGCAAAACATCAATGGTGGAGGTAATGATGACATTTGTGTGATGGCTTTGATGAGTTTAGTTGGTGATTTGTTTGATAATTTGGAGCCACTTGCTCAAAACATCGGATCTTCAAATCTCGCTTCTCAAAGTAATGTGGTCCCACCAAGAGAATAAGTCATCCCTGATAGAATTTCGCGTGTAACAATGGAGGTAACACAATGATATTTTGATTTTCACTACAATAGTGGTTGTTTTATTAGGTTCCTATATTTACAGAGCTTTGTTTACTAAACTTATGATATTTTATTCTCTTGGAATAGGATATAACTTGTTTTAATAGCAGTCTAGAAATTTACTCCCAAAGTGTATCATCTACTAATCTAAGTGAAGATGAAGCATGTCATAACCTTCCTGTGCATTTTCCTCGATGATAAAATTTCCAGACTAATGTAAATTTTCAATATTTTTGATTTGCTTGTCATCTTTTAAATTTCTAGTTGCTTGGACATTGAATTTTATGGCGTATTTCATTTTATTTGAACAGGACACAAGTCATTTCAATAGAGGCATACAAATTAACTTTGTAGATGTTCCATCTACTGATGTTAGAAGTGAAGAGGAACCATCTCACAATGTTCATCCACATCACCAAACAAATGTAAATGTTGAGTGCATTTTATATTTTTGTCATTTTTTCAATTACAGTTACCTAGAAATTGTATTTTGTAAGCTTTTATGGAGAAACCATGATCTCATATCATTAGGTTGGAGAATTGGAATCCAAAACATCAAATTGTAAAACTAATGTAGATGTTCAATGTATTTGATTTCTTTTCCATTTTTTAATGTCTCTTGGTTGAATATTTAGTTTTATATCGTATTTTATTTTTTTAAAATAGCAGAAAACTCATTTGAATAGAGGCATAGAAACTACATCCCAAAATGTTCCATCCACTGATGTTAGAAGCCAAGAGAAACCATCTCATAACCCTGATACACATCAAGACACAAATGTAAATTTTGAATGCATTTGATTCTTTCTCATTTCTTTCATTTATAATTAGTTGAAAATTAAATTTTAAAGTCTTTTATGACAAAGAGACCTTTACATCCTCTCAGGTTTGTGAAATGCACACCATAAATTTGGAAAGACATTCCCATAGATCCATTCCACATGTTTCAAATTTGCGTAGGGAATCTCATGTTACTAGATGAAGTAGATGTTAGAAGAAATTTCACTCTTCCAAATGGTTTTCAACATGGCTCGGCCAGTAGAGATCATATTCATTTTGATGAAAACATGATTGTTGTGCATAAAATATTTCGAGCAAAGATAGATAGCTTGTCAATTGTCCACATGTTCCACATTTGACAAGAATCATATCCCAGAATCCATGTTGTGAGACATTATGAAGGACTTGTTTGCAGACGATGTAAGAGTGAAAGAAGCGCCCATTGTTTTTGTCGTTATAATAACATGGATGTTGGTGATCAACCTCATATTTTAAGAGTTCCTACTCAAGTTAAATAAATTCTAATAGCACGTGTGAATCCTATTTTGCAAGTGACACATGCTCGAGTTGGGAAATATAAGTATAGTGGTCATACAATTAGCTTTCCTCAAGATATTTCTACAATTGTACAAAGTCTTCCTTGACATGTTGAAGATATTGAATTTCTAATTGTGAGGAGACATGCAGCTCAGTATAAATATTATGAATGTTATGTCAAAAAATCTTGAGTGATGGCTACATTTCTTTTCAAAATCCAACATGATCAATATTAGCAAGATGTTGTAATTGATTATGATTTAGTGAATTCTCAGCCCAAAAGATAAACAAATGTCTTCTCGAGGCTTAAATTTGTTGATTGTGATATTGGAGAATCTGTGATCAATGAAACTAATAATAAAGGGTTTGCTGTTGAGCATTTTCCCTCTCATTCTTCTTCTTTTGTTGCTCACCTACCAAACAAATGAAGAGAAGTGGAAGAAATTAGAGCGTTTCTTGATAATGTTGATTATTCACGTGTTCAAGATATGGATTGGCCCAATGTTGGAACCTCTCTAGTGAATTAATATAATACAGAGGGGTTATTAGATATGGCATTCCGAACATTGTTCCCCACTGGTAATGTTGATTGGTTGCAACCATGTATTTGTAGTGTTGAACTTCATGAGTATGCATTGCATCTTCTTAGGTACTATGATCAGAGATTTGGAAGCATCCTCACTTTTGATATTACCTATTAAACATGATAATGTGGCATCGAAGCCAAGAAACTGCTACAATTTTTGCAAAGAAACATTTACGTGATAACTCACCTACAACAATTGAAGAGTTGCATCAACAACTATCTGATTTACCAGATAATAAGTTGGCTAAGCATCTTATGCCTCTTTGGTTCTTCTGTGAGAGGTACAAGGGCATATTGGACTAAGTGTCGATCTAAATTAACATACATGATTACTTAGTTAGGATGTCCATCTTTATTCTTTTCTTTGAGTACAGCTCACACAAAGAGGCCAAAGTTGCATAACCTCATGACCATACATTCACATTCTCATTCTTCAAATAAGAATTGTATTAAAATTGAGAATGTTATCTAGTATTGTCATATTGTTGCGACATTTATGCACCACAGATTCAATATTTTTTGAGGGGAATTTATCCAAAAATATATTAAAGCTAAATACTCTTGGTATAGGTTTGTGTTGTTGAATTTTTTTCTATGCTTTTTCAAATTTTATTATGATTCTATTTATATTGTTTTAAGTAACTATATCTTCATTTTTTTCAGGTATGAGTGGCAACATAGAGGTTTAGCACATATCCATGGTTTCCTATGATAGAAGGTGCTCCTGACATGGAAATACTTGATTGGACAAACAGTTCCACTGTCCAACTTGCAAATATATTCTTCGACAAATATGTAACTGCATGGAATACGCATGACATACATTGTCACAACATAATAGTTCCATAAGGCCTCAATGATGACCCTTGCCTATTGAATACTAGTCATATTTTCTCTTCTAATTCGCATAATGATTACGAAGAATTGTTAAACCATGTCCAAAGGTTCACAAAATGTTGATTTCCAGCCAGAGCTTTTATGCTATGCTGTCTTGAAATATATAGCTAGGTATGCATCAAAAGCAGAAAAAAAAAAAAGTTTGAAATTTCTCATCATATGTTAACTAGAATTTCAATTTCTATTAGCTCTAAGGATCATGATTTATGTGCATATAGAAATTTTCTTGTAGAAATGATTGTTGATTGTGACATTGGAGCACAAGAAACATGCCATATGTTTCTTAATCTACCTCTTATTGTTTGTCGTTGGAAATTTGTTTCCTTAAATGTTGGAAGAAAGATTTTTAGGAAAATCTCAAGGGATGGCTTGCAATGTTCATCTACGAATACTTTTGTTCAACATTATTAGAAGAGACCTTTTTTCTTTGAACATCTATATTTTATAGAAACAACAAGATCTTGGACATTTGGTAGCAAGCGTAAACAAGATCCATGGAAGCCAAGAGATATTCATCCTATTATTCGGGTTTTGCCATGGTCTTATTTTATTCCAGGTGAGGCTACAGAGGAATTTGGAACCTTTTGTTGGTCAAAATTTCTCTTATACAGGCCATTTCATGACATTCCTGTAGAAATTGGCCTTTCAGCTGAAATTATTATTGAAAATTGGAGGAATTTTTGATATCGAGCATGGACTGTTGATCGAAATCCATAAATTATAGACAATATTGAAGAGGATGAAGATGATGATTTTTCTAACCAAGAAATGAATCTTGAAGATTATTTTCAAGAATGGCATATTTTCTCTCACTTGGTTCGACCAAATGATGTAAATGTTTTTGACCTTCACACCCTTGGTTGAATGGACTTTGATATATCCTTTGATTGGGAATGTACAACTATTTCTGATGATATTGCAAAAGAAGCTATTAATTTTATACGGAATGCAAAATCAAGGTGTGATATTGTTGAAATTTCAAACAGAAGATTTGCATCTCCAGGTTCTTTGTCAGACAAACAACGACTTTCTTTTGAAATTGTCTTAAGGCACTTTGTTGAATATGAGATTCGTGAATCTCTTCTTAATATTATTCAAGGTATTGCAAGCAGTGGGAATACTTTCCTTATCCATTGTATTTTTGAAGCACTTTCTAATTCGTCAGTAATGGACAAATCCCTTTGCTTCTTCTTGTGCCAACAAGAATAGCTGCTTTTAATATACATGCAAAAACAATACACTCAGCTCTAAAAATTCTAATTAAATATATGCAGCGACTATAGAGGCAGTCATTTGCAATATTCCAAGAAAAAAATGTGACATGTTAGATATATATTGATTGATGAATGAGCTTTCTAGGATCAAGGTTGTTTATGCAAATAGATGCTCGATTACGAGAAGCATTTACGAAGAAAAAGAACTATCCTTTTGGTGGAAGATCCATCATCCTTGTGGGTGACCTTGGCTAATTGCCTCTGGTGGGAGATAAGCCTTTGTATTCAGGTAATACAACAAGGAGAATCTTGTGGAACAAACTCAACAATGTTGTCACTCTTGAAACAATCTTTCGCCAACAAGGTAATAATGAGAAACAATCTTGTTTTCGTAGAGTCCTTAATAACATAGTAAATATAGAACTTGTTCTTGAAGATTGAGAGTTTCTTATGTCACGTGCTAATATCAAGTTGCATCCTAGAGAAATATATTTATTTAATGCAGCAGTTCACATGTTTCCAACAAATAATTTGGTGTCCTTCCATAATAGGCATATATTAAAATCATTAAATTCTCCAATTACAACATGTGTTGCTGAGCATTCAAGGCATTCAGAAATCAGTGATGTTGATGATGATCAATTGGATTGTGAAGTTTTGTTGTGTTGTGGTTCGCATGTTATGTTGACATGTAATTTATGGGTTGAAGCTGGCTTGGTGAATGGTGCACTTGGTTATGTTAAGGATATATTTTATCCACCTACCTCTAAGCCACCTCATCTTCCAATGTTCACAACTGTTGTTTTTAATAAGTATGTTGGTGTTCCATTTGATGCAAGAAATCCAAACATTGTCCCTATCACACCAGCGATAAGAGGAAATCAAAAACAAATTCCTTTGAAGATGGCATGGGCTATTACAATCCACAAGTCACAGGGATTAAATTTAGAATGAGCATCAGTTGATATCGAGAATAAAGAGCAGAAAGGTCTTACCTTCACAGCCATATCAAGAGTGAAATCAATAGATGGTTTACGAATTGCACTGCCTTTTTCTTTTCAAAATTATGCCAAGACGAAAGATAGGCATATGTTACAATTAGGAAGAAGGAAGAGGAGCAATTGAAGTCCATATCACTATGACATACAAATAATAACATTGTGAACTTCTTTGTAGTATCTTTTTTGAATTTCTTTTATTGTC
>APFE030131539.1:13413-34763 GCA_000404065.3 Pinus taeda | reverse complement strand
GATTGTCTCACCATCAAAATAAACCATGTTTGTTTTAGTGTTTGTAGTATTTATATTTAGGTTTATCAATGTTGGGTTTATAATATACGTCTAATGGGTTTAATATTATTCCCTTTGGTTCATAATCCCTTTGGATGTTAATATTAATCACTTAATTTTTTTATTCCTTCGGGTTTATAATATCAATAATGTGACAAGGATTCTCTAACCATCAAAATAAACTATGTTTACTTTAGTGTTTGTATTATTTAAATTTGGGTTTAGCAATGTTGGGTTTATAATATTAGTCCCATGGGTTTAATATTATTCTGGTCGGTTCATAATCCCTTGGGGTTTTAGTATTATTCCCTTCGTTTTATTATTCCTTTGGTTTTGGAATATCAATCATGGTTAACCATTGTCAATCATAGAAAACTATGGTCAACCATGCTTGAATATCACATTGTGACAAGGATTGTCTCACCATGAAAATAAATAATAATCGCTTGGGCTTATTATATCAACCCATTGGGTTTATTAGTCCCTTTGGGTTTCTCATATTAATCCATTGGGTTTATTATCCACTTAGGTTTATAATATCGATCATCCTAAATGAGAGTCAATCATAGCCAACCATGGTCAACCATGCTTGAATGTCACATTGTGACAAGGATTGTCTCACCATGAAAAATAAACTCACGTTTATTTTAGTGTTTGTAATATTAATATTTAGGTTTACGAATGTTTGCTTTATTATATTAGTCCATTGGGTTTAATATTATTCCATTGGGTTCACAATCCCTTGGGGTTTTAGTATTAATCCCTTGGTTTTATTATTCATTTACGTTTATAATATCAATCCCTTGGGTTTATTATTCCCTCAGGTTTATAATATCAATCATGGTCAACCATGATTGAATTTCACATTGTCACAATGATTGTCTCACCATGAATAAATCATGTTTATTTTAATCTTTCTAATACATATATTTGGGTTTAGAAATGTTGGTTTTATAATATTAGTGCCTTTGGATTAATATTATTCCCTTGGGTTCATAATCCCTTGGGATCTTAGTATTAATCCCTTCGGTTTATAATGTAAATAACTTGGGTTTATAATGTAAATAACATGGCTTTATAATATCAATCATGGTCAACCATTGTCAGTCATATCCAACCATGGTGAACCATGTTTTAATATTGCATTATGATAAGGATTGTCTCACCATCAAAATAAACCATGTTTGTTTTAGTGTTTGTAGTATTTATATTTAGGTTTATCAATGTTGGGTTTATAATATACGTCTAATGGGTTTAATATTATTCCCTTTGGTTCATAATCCCTTTGGATGTTAATATTAATCACTTAATTTTTTTATTCCTTCGGGTTTATAATATCAATCCCTCGGGTTTATTATTCCTTTAGGTTTATAATATCAATCATGGTCAACCATTGTTTATCATAGCCAACCATGATCAACCATGGCTAAATGTCACATTGTGATAAGGATTGTCTCACGATGAAAATAAATCGTGCTTATTTTAGTCTTTGTAATATTTATATTTGGGTTTATGAATGTTGGGTTTATACTATTAGTCCTTTGGGTTTAATATTATTCCCTTGGGTTCACAACCCCTTGGGATTTTACTATTAATCCGTTGGGTTTATTATTCATTTGGGTTTATAATATCAATCCCTTAGGTTTATGATTCCCTCAGGTTTATAATATCAATCATGGTCAACCATGGTTGAATGTGGCATTTTGACAAGGATTGTCTCTCCGTAAAAAAAAATCATGTTTATTTTAGTGTTTTTAGTATTTATATTTGGGTTTACCAATGTTGGGATTATAATATCAGTATTATGGTTTAATGATACATTTTGACAAAGGTTGCCTCACCATGGAAATAAACCATGTCTATTTTAGTGTTTGTAATATTTATATTTGAGTTTACAATATTAGTCCCATGGTTGGATGTCCCATTTTGACAAATATTGTCTCTCCATGAAACTAAATCATGTTTATTTTCGTCTTTGTAATATTTACATTTGGGTTTACGAATGTTGGGTCTATAATATTAGTCCCTTGGGTTTAATATTATTCCCTTTACTTCATAGTCGCTTAGGGTTTTAGTATTAATCCCTTTAGTTTATTATTCATTTGGGGTTTAATATCAATCCCTTGGGTTTATTATTCCCTTAGGTTTAGAAAATCAATCATGGTCAACCATGATCAACCATGGTTGAATGTCACATTGTGATAAGGATTGTCTCTCCATAAAAATAAATCATGTTTATTTTAGACTTTGTAATATTTATATTTGCATTTACGAATGTTGGGTTTATAATATTTGTCCCTTGGGTTTAATATTATTCCCTTGGGTTCATAATCCCTTGTGTTTTAGTATCAATCCTTTGGGTTTATTATTCCCTTAGGTTTATAATATCAATCTTGGTCAACCATTGTCAACCATGTTTAAATGTCACATTGTGCAAGGATTGTCTCACAATCAAAATAAACTATGCTTATTTTGGTGTTTGTAGTATTTATATTTGGGTTTACCAATGTTAGATTTATAATATTAGTTCCATGGGTTTAATATTATTTAATTCGGTTCATAATCCCTTGGGGTTTTAGTATTAATCGTTTCATTTTATTGTCCCTTTGGGTTTAGAATATCAATCATGTGACAAGGATTGTCTCACCATCAAAATAAACTATGTTTCTTTTAGTGTTTGTAGTATTTAAATTTCGGTTTACCAATGTTGGGTTTATAATATTGGTCCCATGGGTTTAATGTTATTCCCATCGGTTCATAATCCCTTGGGGTTTTAGTATCAATCCCTTAGTTCTATTATTCCTTTAGGTTTAAAATATAAATCCCTTGGGTTTATTATTCCCTTAGGTTTATAATATCGATCATGGTCAACCATGTTTGAATGTCACATTGTGACAAGCATTGTCTTACCATGAAAATAAACCATGTTTATTTTAGTCTTTCTAATACTTATATTAGCATTTACCAATGTTGGGTTTACAATATTAGTCCCTTGGGATTAATATTATTCCCTTGGGGTTTTAGTATTAATCTCTTGGGTTTATTATTGATTTGGGTTTATAAAATCAATGCTTTGGGTTTTTTATTCCCTTAGGTTTATAATATAAATCATAGACAAACATGGTCAACCATGTTTGAATGTCGTGTTGTGGAAAGGATTCTCACCATCAAAATAAACTATGTTTATTTTAGTGTTTGTAGTATTCATATTTGGGTTTACCAATGTTGGGTTTACAATTTTAGCCCCTTGGGTTTACTATTATTCTCGTCGGTTCATAATCCCTGGGGATTATAGTATTAATCCCTTCCTTTTATTATTCTTTTGGGTTTAGAATATCAATCATTGTCAACCATTGTCAATCGTAGAATACAATGGTCAACCATGTTTGAATCTCACATTGTGACAATGATTGTCTCACCATCTAAATAAACCATGTTTGTTTCAGTGTTCGTAGTGTTTATATTTGGGTTTAACAATGTTGGGTTTATAATATTAGTCCCATGTATTTAATATTATTCCCTTGGGTTTGTAATCCCTTTGGCGTTTTAGTATTAATCCATTAGTTTTATTATTCCTTTAGGTTTATAATATCAATCCCTTGGGTTTATTATTCCCTTAGGTTTATAATATCGATCATGGTCAACAATTGTAAATCATAGACAACCATGGTCGACCATGGTTGAACATCACATTGTGACAAGGATTGTCTCACCATGAAAATAAACCATGTTTATTTTAGTCTTTCTAATATTCATATTAGGGTTTATCAATGTTCGGTCTATAATATGAGTCCCTTCGGTTTAATATTATTTCCTTGGGTTCATAATCCCTTGGGATTTTAGTATTAATCCTTTGGGTTTATTATTAACTAGGGTTTATAATATCAAACATGGTCATCTTTATTAATCTCTTGTATTTGTAATGTCAATTCCTTGAGCTTCTTGATCCCTTAGGTTTTTAATATTTATCTGTTGGGTTCATTAATTCCTTCGGTTTATAATATTAAATGGTTGGATTTATTAGTTCCTTTAGTTTATAATATTAGTCCCTTTTGTTTAATATTATTCCCTTTGGTTCATAATCCCTTGGGATTTTAGTACTAATCCATTAGGTAATAATAAACAAAAGGGACTAATGTTATAAACCGAATGTATACGAACCCTAAGATAAATATTAAAAATACTAAAACAAACATGGCTGAATTAGTAAAACCTAAGAATAATAAATAATAATAATAATATCATAATAATTATTATAATATAATAATAATTATTATTATTAAGTAATATTAGTAGTATTATTATGATTTTCTATTATTAATAATATTAATATAATAATCATAAATATATAAATATATAAGAATATCATTGTTATTATTAATATAGTTATTAATGATCATAAATAGTTGGTCTTTAAAAAATACACATAATAATTCCCTTATCACAATTCTAATTATTATTGGATCATGGTTGTTATTATGAGTTAATATTGTTATTATAATAATAATTCAATATAATTGTGATTATTATTATTATTATTTTATTTATTGTTATAATAATAATAATAATAATATAATAATAATAATAATAATAATAATACTATAATAATACAAAAAATAATATAATAGTAATATTATTATTATTATTATAATAACTATATATTATTATTATAATAATTATTATATTGGATATTATTATAACAATATATTATTATTTATTATAATAATATATAATATATATATTATATAATAATAAGTAATAAAATATAATGTATTATTATTATTTTTATAATTTTATATTATTATATAATATTAAATTATATTCATATAATAATAATATATATAGTAATCTGGTTGTTAATATTTATATAGTTGTTATTAATCTTAAATAGTTGGTGTTTAAAAAAATACCCATAATAATTATTAATGTGGTTGATATAACTCTATCGGCATATATCAACCACATTGGAAAATGTGGTTCTATATATGTTTCATATACGCCTATCAGCACTTATCAACCACATTGGTAAATGTGGTTCCTATCAATCGTGAGAGCCATCAAGCAACTTTACACGTCTCACACAGAATGTTCATAGATCTAAACCGTGGGACATTCCCAACTATGTTTGGTAGCTTGATTGACCTAGATTTTTTTGGTTCATAGGTATTTGCAATCGACATAGGTAGATTTTTACATCCCAATCACATAAAAATGAGCCGAACAACTGCCCATCTAGACTTTACCACCGGACGAATTCAATAAAACCTACCAACCCCAAGCAAGCGAACAACCCGAAGCTAGCGAATAAATCATGAACATTAGATGCAATCCACATTCCAATCTCGATGTTTATTCACTAATTTCCCACCCCAACCTTGTCATCCAATTGCACCTCTCGCATCAACAATGGAGAAACAAATATAATCGAAACAATGAAGCAAATCCTGAATGTTATGTCAATACCAATCCCATCCACAAATCCCGATATGAGTCTCGCAAACCTACCTAGCTTCATAAATGTCAATTAGTGTTAGCAAGTCATGCCATCAAACCAGTTCGAAGGGCAAGGACAGGGGGAGCAATGGAAGAACCAGTTGACCCAGTCAATAAAGCAGTCAACTCAGTAGATCCTATAGACCTACCCATAGCCATAAAGAAATCCAAGCTAGAATGTTTGCCATCTAAGTAACCCACCAACTTAAGCTAGGAGCCAATAACATTGTTTCTACCAATCCCAACATCATAGGTTAATGATTATCTACCTACAGGTGGTATAATTTATAATACCTAAGGTATGTTATAGTCATTGAGCATTTGACTAAGAAAACAATTAGCACTTGGGTCATTTTATAAATCCAGCCAGACGTATATAAGGGAATTGAACCTAGTAACCCAAACACATATTAGGTCATTTTATCAAGCCAACTAGACACACCTTAATAAGGAATGGAGTGTTTGACGAGAGAAACGAGACACAGTAATGGCCGTTTCAATTTAGTTTTTGATTGGGGAAGAAAATATTTTTCCTTTGCTTCTTCTTAAATAATCTCTACCTCTCCTACATCTCTGCCTGCTGGTGGTGTCCCCATCCCTGATGCTGCCTTCTCCCCTCCTATTCTTTCCTTCTATCTATGTGACACACTATACTAGATGGATGGTTAGCAAGGCATTTAGCATGCTTATAAGGTATCTATAATCCCTTGTATGTATTGATTATAATTTCGAGTAGCTATCCCTTCCCTCACTATTCGGTAAGCTATTACTAGCTATTACTTTTGCGCTTAATTGAGAAACTCTCTCCTCGGTAACTCTTTCTTTTGTTGTCATTCTGATCGCTATCTTCCGTTGCTAGCATTGCTAGATGGTTGCCTATTCTGATCTGTGGGGACATAGGAAATATGGTTGAATGATTGAAAGCAATGCATACTATTATATATAATCAAGAGTGAGTAGCTTTTCTTTCTACAGTTCCTAATCGAGAGCTTATTGTTCGAAATCCAACACCAGTCATAGATCATCCAAAGCAGAAGCATGGATAAGCGAGCTTTCTCAATAGCTTGAGCAATGGTGGTAGGGTTAACCAGTAACGATTAATCAGTGGTAAGTTTTATTGCATGGTAGATTAGTTAGCTAGCAATGCTCCACGTTGGGTAACAACATCTCAGCCCTATTAGGTTAGGTCACAGCTTATTAGCTTAATGGCTAGCGATAGAAGGAGGCATCACATTGTTTCTTCTTTCCCTCATTAGTCTCCCTTAATTAAGAGCCCTGCCGAGGGAATCCTCTCCCTTACAGTCTTCACGCCTTGCAACACCTAAAAAACTCTAAAACCTTCCTTATTGTCCTTGATTCACAGAGTAAATTACCTCCTTTCGAAAATCTTGATAGATGTGGCCATGAAATTTGCTCAGATGCAAGATGAAGCAATCCTCAAAGCACAAACCTTTGAGTTTATTTATGCCCAATCTAGGTATGCGACGGATAATGAAATGGTTTGTGCAAGATTCCCTCCATCATCCTAGGGTGAGGGGTAAAGATAAGAGTAAGGTAGTCTGATCCCATTCTGATACGTGCTTCTAAGAGAATGTTTAATAGATGCCCCTTATGCACCTACTAAGATTCATAAAGTTGGGGAGCACTCCATCCCTCCCATTTCCTAGTCTTTTAGCATTAAATAATGTAAAGGGTAAGGTTGTTTTATCTATCTAGTGCTTATAAGGTAAGGGATCATAGAAGTGGTCCCTCCTCCTTCCTCTCCTTCTTAGGTTCTATGGGGATAACTTTAGTAAAGGTAAAGCAAGGGTAAAGAGATAATAGCAAGAGTGTCCTCTTGAGATATTTCTAAAGAAAATTAAGTGTGAATAATCTCTTAGCAATGTGTGAAGCTCGTCCTGCTCTCTTATGGACAATAATATAGTCATGCAGCAGTTCAACAATATAAGAGGAAGTTCTTGATATCTACCTAAGGGTTCCTTCTGGTTGTAATGAATCCAATTAGGTTGGTAGTTCAAGATATATAGCTAGGGAAACCCTCTTAGCTAATGGACCATTTATCCCATCTGGTGTTTCTAAGATAAGTGAGTAGCAATAATCAACACCAGTGCATTGGATTAAATCCTTGAGTGGTCCACGACTAACATGCCTAGCTTTGTGATCGAAGTGGTTTCTGTTTGTTGAGTGATCTACCAAATAACGTTACCACTAGGTACCTTACCTATTGGACCTAACCTATTGACCTTATGTTGGTGGTTCGACTCATTCAAGGAATATGCCTATCGTAGTATATAGAAGCTACGAGTACTATATACATTATAGCAATATGTATCTTCTGGAATAATAATATGGAGTGGTTTAGAAATTGCACCAACTATAGTAAGTAAACACCATACTGAGATATTTCTTTCATATCTATTAAGCCTTTTCATAGTGACCATTGAATCCACTCCAAACAACTCCACACAGTTTGTTAAGAAGGGTAAGGGATTTGTAGTTTTCACTAACCACCGTGAGTTGGACCTTCGAGGGTTTTCTTTTGGCCTCTAACCAATAGGTTTTGATAGATAGTAGTTGGTCTTATATATATAGACGAAACAACTTACTAAGATATCGTTGAAGCATGTTGGCCATCATGTATAGTTTAGCAACGAGATGGATCGGATCTACTAGTCATTCACCACTTCAATCATTTTGGCCATATATACCTTATTCTAGATTTGAACCTATATATTTTATATTTTATATTGATATTAATATTGTGGATTCATATTACATCATGAAATACAGAAATGGAGGTTTTGAATATTAGCCACGGTTTTTTATATTGTATTGTGAATTGAGGCTTATATTTGTAGAAATTTTTATATCATTTGGTTCATGTAACACTAGAATGTTTTATTTCATGTAACACTATAACATTAAGCTTTTTAACATAAATAAAAATGGGGTGGTAGGTTTTATGTATATACATACATATATATGTGTGTGTGTGTGTGCTTATTTATTTGTGCATGTCTTTATAGATTATGCTTTTTTTTGTGTCTTTCAAATGCAGATATGGACAATAATGATGTCATATATTATTCCAAAAGAATATGTGATATTGCTAGAGTTATAAGCTTTCGTTCCTATCTTCAAAACAAGTTTGATAGAAACATGGGTTCCATCCTGTTTTGATTGATGATCATATTCATGAGCTAGATCAAATGAAAACACATGTAAAATACTCGAAACATGTGCACTAGAGGGAGTTTGGGAGGAGAACAAGAAGGAATTGGTTGGAAAGTGTTAAGTATCGTGATCATTATCCCATTGATTTGGATTGGTGATGCTTTTGTCATCGGTCTAGTTGTGTTTTGGAAGAGGCCGCTCCATAGATGACTTTAATGGAGTGTTTCAAGTTCAATCTTGTAGTGGAATTATTTGATGTAAAGAAAACAAAAAATAAATGTTAAGACCCAATTTTATTTCTATGGTTGCAATGTTTGTTAAATTGAATTTTTTTTCTTGTTATTGTTTTTATCTACAAAATTGATATATTTCGTTTTAAGATGTCCTATTATGTTGTTCCTCTTTAAATCCAATGCGTGAAATTTAGATGTTTTTCTTGCATTTATGTTCCTTTGATCCAATGACATTGTTACTATTTTATATCGTTCTCTTGCATTTGTGATTGTTGTGGTCTTTTGTGTGGATCCCTTCACTTTGTTCACGTCTTTCATAAATGAAAATATTGCTTACATTTATAATATTGTTGTTGGGATTTCATGTTCTAGGTGTTTATATCAATATTCTTGAGATTTATACTATTAATACATTCATGTATTGATATCAATGTATTTATGGCTTGAAATTTATTTATTATTTATAATGTAGTGATATAAATGTGTTATTATTAATGTAATGGTGATTTATCATGTCTTAATGCTTAGTGGTTTGCAATGCGGTTCCTATATTGGTTTTGGTTTATGTTTTTTTATTATCATTTTGTATTATAGCATTATTTATGCTTATAATATTGATGCCATGGATTTAGGGCTTAGGTTCGGTTTACTATTTCCTTGGGTTTAAAATATTAAATGAGTAGGTTTATTTCTTCTCTAAGTTTGTAATATTAATAATTCCTTTAGTTTATCATTTATTCCCTTTGGTTCATTAATCCCCAATATTAAGGTTTAAATAATAGTCCTAAGGTTTAATATTAATCCCTTACATTTACAATTTTATCCCTTTAATTTATTAACGTGTTTCTTTCATAATATTAACAATCCATAGGGTTTGTTGATCCCTTAGGTTTATAATATTCATAGTCACGTGGGTTGATCAATCCATTGGGTTTAAAAAATTAATTCCTATTAATCCCTTCTGTTTTTAGTATTGACCCCTTGCCATTTTTTATCGCTTGGGTTTCTAATATTTTTCCCTTGGGGTTATTAATTCCTTAGGTTTATAATATCAAATTCTTAGGTTTCTTCGTTCTTCAAATTTTTAACATTAATAATTCCTTAGGTTTATAATCCCTAGGGTTTTAGCATTAATCCCTTGCATTTATAATATCAACAGCTTGGGTTTATTATTCCCGAGTCAAACATGGTTTATTATGATGTTGACCATGGTCCGACATGGAATTGTGATAAATATTGTCTCAATATGAAAGTCAATGATGGTCGATCTTGTTTATTTTAATGTTAATAATATTTGTCTTAGGGTTTATATACGTTAGGTTTATAATATTAGTCCCTTGGATTTAATATTATTCTCTTGGGGTTTTAGTATTAATCCATCCATTTTATTATTCCTTTGGGTGTTTCATATTAATCCCTTGGGTTTATTATTCCCTTGGGTTTATAATATCGACCATGGTAAACCATTGAACAATCATAGCCAACGATGGTCAACCATGCTTGAATGTCACATTGTGACAAGGATTGTCTCACCATGAAAATAATTAATAATCCCTTGGGTTTTATTATTCCTTTGGGTTTATTATATCAATACCTTGGGTTTATTATTCCCTTAGGTCTATATTATTAGTCCCTTTTGTTTAATAGTATTCCCTTTGGTTCATAATCCCTTGGGATTTAATATTAATCCCTTGAGTTTATAATATCAATTGCTTGAGTTTATTATTCTTGAGTCAAAACATGATTTATTATGATGTCGACTATGGTCCAACAAGGAATTGTGGTAAGGATTGTCTCAATATGGAAATCAATGATGGTTGATGATGTTTATTTTAATGTTTATAATATTTGTCTTAGGGTTTATATATGTTAGCTTTATAATATTAGTCCCTTGGGTTTGATATTATTCCCTTGGGTTTATTACTCCTTATGTTTATAATATCGATCATGCTAAACCACTATCAATCATAGCCAGCCATGCCCAACCATGCTTGAATGTCACATTGTGACAAGGATTGTCTCAACATGAAAGTAAATCATGTTTATTTTAGTGTTTGTAATATTTATATTTGGGTTTACGAATGTTGGGTTTATAATATTAGTCCCTTGGGTTTAATACTATTCCCTTGGGTTGATAATCCCTTGGGGTTTTAATATTAATCCATTGGGTTTATTATTCTCTCAGGTTTATAATATCAATCATGGTCAACCATGGTTGAATGTCACATTGTCACAAGGATTATCTTACCATGAATAAATCATGTTTATTTTAGTCTTTTTAATGTTTATATTTTGGTTTACAAATGTTCGGTTTATAATATTAGTCCCTTGGGCTTAATATTATTCCCTTGGGTTCATAATCCCTTGGGGTTTTAGTATTAATCCCTTGTGTTTATTATTCCCTTAGGTTTATAATATCAATCATGGTCAACCATTGTCAATCATAGCATACCATGGTCAACCATTTTTAAATGTCGCATTGTGACAATGACTCTCTCACCATCAAAATAAACCATGTTTATTTTAGTGTTTTTAGTATTTATATTTGGGTTTATCAATGTTGGGTTTATAATATTAGTCCCATGGGTTTAATATTATTCCCTTCAGTTCATAATCCCTTGGGATTTTTGTATTAATCCCTTAGTTTTATTATTCCTTTGGGCTTATAATATCAATCGCTTGGGTTTATTATTCCCTTAGGTTTATAATATCAATCATGGTCAACCATTGTCAATCATAGCCAACCATGATCAATCATGGCTAAATGTCACATTGTCACAAGGATTGTCTCACCATGAAAATAAATCATGTTTATTTTAGTCTTTGTAATATTTATATTTGGGTTTACGCACGTTGGGTTTATACTATTAGTCCCTTGGGTTTAATATTATTCCCTTGGGATCACAATCCCTTAGGGTTTTAGTATTACTCCCTTGGGTTTATTATTCATTTGGGTTTATAATATCAATCCCTTGGGTTATTATTCCCTTAGGTTTATAATATCAATCATGGTCAACCATGGTTGAATGTTGCATTGTGACAAATATTGTCTCACCATAAAAATAAATCATGTTTATTTTAGTGTTTGTAGTATTTATGTTTGGGTTTACAAATGTTAGGTTTATAATATTATCCCCATTGTTGAATGTGACATTTTGACAAAGATTCTCTCACCATGAAAATAAACCATGTCTATTTTAGTGTTTGTAATATTTATATTTGGGTTTACCATATTATTCCCATGGTCGAATGTCCCATTTTGACAAATATTGTCTCACCATGAAAACAAATCATGTTTATTTTGGTCTTTGTAATACTTACATTTGGGTTTACAAATGTTGGGTCTATAATATTAGTCCCTTGGGTTTAATAATATCCCTTGGGTTCATAATCCCTTAGGGTTTTAGTATTAATCCCTTGGGTTTATTATTCATTTGGGCTTTAATTTCAATCCCTTGGGTTTATTATTCCCTTAGGTTTATAATATCAATCATGGTCAACCATGGTCAACTGTGGCTAAATGTCATATTGTGACAAGGATTGTTTCACCATGAAATTAAATCATGTTTATTTTAGTCTTTGTAATATTTATATTTGGGTTTACGAATATTGGGTTTATAATATTAGTCCCTTGGGTTTAATATTATTCCCTTGGGTTTATTATTCATTTGGGTTTATAATATCAGTCCCTTGGGTTTATTATTCCCTTAGGTTTATAATATCAATCATGATAAACCATTGTCAATCATAGCAAAACATGGTCAACCATGGTTGAATGTCGTATTGTGACAAGAATTGTCTCACGATCAAAATAAACCATGTTTATTTTAGTGTTTGTAGTATTTATATATGTGTTTACCAATGTTGGCTTTATAATATTAGTCCCATAGTTGAATGTCATATTTTGACAAAGATTGTCTCACCATGAAAATAAACCATGTTTATTTTAGTGTTTGTAATATTTATATTTGGGATTACAAATATTGGGTTTATAATATTAGTCCCTTGAGTTTATTATTCATTTGGGTTTACAATATCAATCCTTTGGGTTTACAATATCAATCCTTGTAGCCAAACATGGTCAACCATGTTTGAATGTCACATTGTGACAAGGATTGCCTCACCATCAAAATAAACTATGTTTGTTTTAGTTTTTGCAGTATTTATATTTGGGTTTACCAATGATGGGTTTATAATATTAGTCCCATCGGTATAATATTATTCCCTTCGGCTCATAATTGCTTGGGGTTTTAGTATTAATCCCTTCATTTTATTATTCCTTTGGGATTAGAATATCAATCATGTAACAAGGATTGTCTCACCCTCAGAATAAACTATGTTTATTTTAGTGTTTGTAGTATTTAAATTTGGGTTTACAAATGTTGGGTTTATAATATTAGTCCCATGGGTTTAATATTATTCCCATCGGTTCATAATCCCTTGGGGTTTTAGTATTACTCCCTTTGTTTTATTATTCCTTTGGGTTTGGAATATCAATCATGGTCAACCATTGTTAATCATAGCAAACGATGGTCAACCATGTTTTATTGTCGCATTGTGAGAACGATTGTCTCACCACCAAAATAAACAAGGTTTATTTTAGTGTTTTTAGTGTTTATATTTGGGTTTAACAATGTTGGGTTTATAATATTAGTCCCATGGGTTTAATACGATTCCCTTGGTTTCATAATCCCTTAGCGTTTTAGTATTAATCCCTTGGTTTTATTATTCCATTAGGTTTATAATATCAATCCCTTGGTTTCATTTTTACCTTAGGTTTATAAGATCGATCATGGTCAACCATTGCCAATCATAGACAATGATGGTCAACCATGGTTGATGTCACATTGTGACAAGGATTGTCTCACCATGAAAATAAGCCATGTTTATTTTAGACTTTCTAATATATATATTAGGGTTTACCAAATTATTTTGGGTTTATAATATTAGTCCCTTCGGATTAATATTATTCCCCTGGGTTCATAATCCCTTGTGGTTTTAGTGTTAATCCCTTCAATTTATTATTCACTTGGGTTTATAATATCAATCGTTTGGGTTTTTTATTCCCTTAGGTTTATAATATAAATCATAGCCAAACATGGTCATCCATGTTTGAATGTCGCATTGTGACAAGGATTGTCTCACCATCAAAATAAACTACGTTTATTTTTGTGTTTGTAGTATTTATATTTGGGTTTACCAATGTTAGGTTTATAATATTAATCCCATGGGTTTAATATTATTCCTGTCGGTTCATAATCCCATGGGGTTTTAGTATTAATCCCTTTGTTTTATTATTCCATTGGGTTTAGAATATCAATCATGGTCAACCATTGTCAATCATAGCATACCATGGTCAACCATGTTTGAATAGCACATTGTGACAATGATTTTCTCACCATCAAAATAAACCATGTTTATTTTAGTGTTTGTAGTGTTTATATTTGGGTTTAACAATGTTGTGTTTATAATATGAGTCCCATGGGTTTAATATTATTCCCATGGGTTCATGATACCTTGGGGTTTTAGTATTAATCCCATAGTTTTATTATTCCTTTATTTTTATCATATCAATCCCTTGGGTTTATTATTCCGTTAGGTTTATAATATCCATCATGGTCAACCATTGACAATCATAGACAACCATGGTCAACCATGGTTGAATGTCGCATTGTAGCAACGATTGTCTCACCTTGAAAATAAACCATGTTTATTTTAGTATTTGTAATATTTATATTAGGGTTTACCAATGTTGGGTTTATAATATTAGTCCCTTGGGTTTAATATTATTTCCTTGGGTTCATAATCCCTTGGGGTTTTAGTGTTAATCCTTTGGGTTTATTACTAACTTGGGTTTATAATATCAATCATGGTCATGTTTATTAATCTTTGTCTTTGTAATATTATTTCCTTGAGCTTCTTGATCCCTTAGGTTTTTAATATTTATCTACTGGGTTCACTAATTCCTGGGGTTTATAATATTAAAGAGTTGGTTTTATTAGTTCCTTGGGTTTATAATATTAGTCCCTTTTGTTTAATATTATTCTCGTTGGTTCATAATCCCTTGGGATTTTTGTATTAATCCCTTGGTTAATAATAAACAAAAAGGACTAATATTATAGAGCCAATGTAAACAAACCCTAAGATAAATATTAAAAATACCAAAGCAAACATGGTTGAATTAGTAAAGCCTAAGAATAATAATAATAATCTAGTAATAATTATATATTGTTATTAGTAATTAAAAATAATATATTGAGTTTATATATAATATATAATAATAATAATATAATAATATAAATAATATATAAGAATATCCAATGTTATTATATATAAGTTATTAATTATCATAAATAGTTAGTTCTTAAAAAGTTACACACATAACAGTTCAAGTTATCACAATTGTTAATTATATTAAGATATGGTTGCTATTATGAGCTAATATTATATTATAATAATAATCTCAATATAATTGTGATTATTATATTATATTATAATTATGTTATAAATAATAATATATATAATAATATATTATAATATAATAATAAATATAATATAATAATATTATTATAATATAATATCTATTATATTTAATAATAATATTAATTAATTTATTATAATATATAACGATAATATAATAATTATTTATAATTATAATAATATATTATTTATTTTATAATTATTATTATATAATATAATATTATTTTTCCACTGGCAAAATCGTAATCTTTCATTTACCTGAAAAATTACATATTGTAGATGCTCCACGCATATGCTATAGAGTGAGACAACCTTCTATGGGCTCAGTATATGATCTATAATATATGTATATGACCAGTAACATCACGCAGGATGTTCGTTATAGTTGATCTGTTTATATGTACATATTAGCCACGCAGGGCCCTGTAGAAAGATGCTGTCGACTGTATACAAAAAGTTGTTCAAAGATATAAAAAAAATTGTTAGATATTGCAAACTCATGGGCTAACCACCCTATGGTAGTGTGGGTCTATGTACGGTCGATGATAATATTGGTAAGAATTTGACCCGCGCTACTCCTGGATCATCCACTCTCCTCGAGGAAGTGTCGTGGCCTCCTTGGATAGTTGGTCGGCACTACTGTTGTGTTCCCTGGAGATATGATTGCAAGTAATGTCAATAAAATGAGACTTTAATATATTTATTTCATCCAATAGGTTACTGAGTGTATGTGTGTGGCAAATAGTAATATTGTTGAACCAATCTATGATGATCTTCGAATCTCCAAAAATATGAATGTTCATGCAATTATGTGCCAATGTAAAATGCATGAGATGACGAAGTGTGATGAGTTCGGCGAAATTTTTTGAGCCAATCCCCAAACCCATCTGGACTTTATAGAAATGTTTATCATTGATGTATAAGATAAAACCACCCTCGCACCCCTGCTGCTGGGCAGCACCATCAAAAAAGGCCCAAGGGGTGCGTTTATCGATCTGCGGAGGGTCGCGGGGTCTTCAAGTGCAAGGTTGGGGAGGCTCAGGCATATCATTATAAGCAGATATAATAAGAGCAGATAGATGCGGCTAGCTCATAGGTTAATCATCAAATATAGTCCAGTTCTAAGCCAACCAGAGCTACCAGTTGATAATAATGGGGAGGCTCTGTAGTTTTGTTCCTTTGTGTTAGATATACCATGATTCCCAAGCTCTGTTAATATCATCACCTTCCCAGGAGCCAAAAAAGTGTATAGATGTGGATACAGATTACCACAGGTTCATCAAGGCTGTGCAATTCAGGAACAGGTGAAGAATCGATTCTATTGCATTTTTACATAGAGTGCACCAGGTGGGCCCGTAGATAGCTCTGTGCATACGATTGTCACCTGTAGGAACTATACCTCTTAGAATACACCAAAAAAAGCATTTTTTCCATGGAGGCGTAGTGAGTTCTAGATTTCCTTCCACCAAAATGAGATCAGATCCGGAGCCTTATGAGAGATTAGTGCTAAACAGCCCGCCTTTGGAGTATATATTCCATTCTCACATTGATGCCAAATAAGTTCATCTAAACCCTATTTGATGTTGGAAATAATACTGAGGGGGGGGGGGGGGGGTGAATCAGTATTAGCAAATCAGATACTTTTTCATTTTCATACTCAGATTCATATACGCTACTTCAATTAAGGATATTCGCATATATACGCGACTGTCTTAAAAGCAAATAGCATACATCTAGTAACCTTTATGATTTAGTTAGTTCATCTCCAGTGAATGCATCAGAACATTATTAACCATATGAACAGTAAACATAACATATCATCACACATAAAGAGCACACATGAACACCATGATATAAGGTGGAAACATAATGTGGGTGAAAATCACCTGCTGAAATTTGTTTCTATCTTCCTTTAATAAGAAACTTCTTTTACAATGTACTGGTGCAGTCCTTTACCAGTACGCATGCTTCTACCTGTAGAAGGCTACGACCTTCTTAGCTCTTGTACTAGCCGTTCCATTTACTAGTACGTAGGCACTGGCTTACTGAAGGTTCCAACCTTCACTCGTTTTCCTGCTGCTTCTGGAAGGGAGCTACAACCCCCTGGCTCTTGTAGTGGCCAATATGTTTACCAGTACGTAGGTGCTAGCCTACAATCATCCAGGGAGCACGTTTCATACATTTTCATACTGGATCCATAAAACAATCACCATTGCAATACAACCTGCATCATCAATCTCTGAATCACCCAATACTGAAACCCTGTCAACAACACAGTCACCAGGACATAGAACAGACTACATAACTCTGCAACAACAACCAGATCCAATAGCAACTTCAAATATCATACTTCATACTATATACGCTACTTGGACAAACCCAACCTGCGTGTATACGCGCTTTACCAAAGACAACCCGCGTACAGATCTTCAAATTCTAACTCATAACTTTGCAGCTATTTCAGACATCAGAACATACCCAGATCATAACATTCATACAATAAACATGCGTCAATAGATCTAGTATGTCCATAATCAAACCATATAAAGATAATCATTCCAAGCCTTGAGATCCCGTTCCATCGTTCATCATCCTCCACATGAGTGCAACCTTGGTTCAGATCAAGAAAGGCATCACCAACCCATAACCAGCATCTGGATCTCACACTTCATCAGACATTCATCACTTGCACACTTCCCCTTTGGCCTAATGATCTTCTCCTTATATAGGTTTAGGCTTCTCTCAATACCATGGCCCAAAACCATGTTGAGCCAATACCTTGGACCCATTACCTGGGATCGTCATTTCGAACCAAATACCATGGAGCAATACCAAAATACCATGGACCAAAACCATGGTTTCCGACATGTATGCGCCTTTCCTTCTGTGAACTTGCGTGTGTATGTATATGCGTCTTTTGCTTCGATTACTCGCGTGTATACGCGCTTTTATCAAGTCTAACCCACGTATACCTTTCTTTTGACCTACTGCACTAGATCTGCCATCTCATTAAGTTGCCATCACCTGTATCATACCTCTGAGTGAGTTGCCATCAAGGACAACACCTGTATCATAATGCCAAGAATCTCCCCCTTTGGACTTGATGGCAACCACTACACCAAGTCACTCTCCCCCTTTGACATCAAGGGCAAAGGGCAGACCAAGATATTCTCTTCTTTGATATACATTCTGCTGCCCATACTCCCTCTGAGTGCATGCTGAAGTTTCTGATTGAGCTCCCCCTTTGTATATGCCAAGGTGTACAAATCTGTCCATGCTCCCCCGGACTATAGGCAAGATCTGCAAAAAGATGTTCTACAAGGAGAACATGACTCTATTATGAATGACTTTCCTATCACCAAAGACTCATACATACAACTATCTCTCAACCAAGTGAGGATATACAAATATTGACACATCCATCCAACCCAATGAGGATATACCAAAAGTTTATACATGACTCATTACATCATCCATCCCGTGCATATTGGGGTAACAAAAATACATCATATGACTCATAAAGACCAAGGACTTAAACAAGACCATGATAGTTATCAGCAGCTATCATACACCATATGATCTATATTATAAGCATCTAGCATCCAAATCTGTAACATGCAATCCATTCTTTTGGTCAAGCAGGATATGTTCATAAGCATCATCACCAAGAACTTCTAACCATAATGCCAACAATGCATTATTTGAAGCATATGCTCCCCCTGAACCTGTGCCATGCCATCATCAAAATAGTGACTGAACCATATTAGACTTTTGTACTGTTGTTTTTCTTTAGAACATCATATACGCGACTCTGCAGCATATAACTTGCATATATATGCAACTTGTCTTCATGAAACCCGCCTATGAGATTTGGAAAACTGATGTTCCACACTTCTAGCTTCCTCTGAATCTGTCATGTCTATGTACTCTGCTATGCCACATCTTTCTGGCTGTACTTCCCTTTTCTTCCATATCTTCAACTGTGATGATGTTTTCTTCTTTTGGTTTGGTGTCCACAATATTCTCCAGCATTCTTTCGCTATATGTCCAAGCTTGTTGCATGCATAACATCTTACATGTTTCATATTGCTCCTAAAACAGTCAATGGCTTTGTAACCAAACATATTGCATGCAAAACAATATCCCTTAAAGTACCTTGATCGTGATGATCCTTCTGTGTGATGGTCTTGAACCATTCTACTTCTGCATCTGGCTGCAACATGTCCATGATTATGACATACATAGCATTCAACATTATTCACCAAAGGAAATAATCATCTATCACTTCCATAGTTAGGAGTAAAAGATTTTCTTTGAGGAAATTTTCTTTGAGGAAATTCTTTCCTTGGGTGTTGATGGGGTTGTCCTTTCATCTCCTTGTTGAGCCTTTCAGATTTTGCATTAAAGTTTCTTGTCTTACTTTGTGAACTAGATTCACCTTCGATAGACTCATAAAAGCCAAGACCAGTTTTAATAGCAAGAGATCTTTGAACACTATGAATATCATCCAAGATCTTAGTACTATCTTGAAATCGTAATAGTTTATCTTTTTCTTCTAATTTACCTTTCAAGATATTTACCTCAACTTGATGTTGTTCTTCTTTTTCTAGACATTGCCTCTTAAAGGTATCTTTAGACTTTCTTCCTTCTTTCACTTGTTGCCTTAGTTTGAGAATCTCATTTTCTTTCTCTTCATTCAGCACCTGTAGCATTTGACGAACTCTAAAAGCACATTCCAGCTGAGCTTTTAAGCTGATAATTTCCTCTTTGAGGGCACTCTCCCTTCTGCTAGGTAGATCTTCTTGAGCTATGATTTTATCTGATGCTTCATTTGCTTGTCCATCTTCAATCTA
Source organism: Pinus taeda (assembly GCA_000404065.3). Classification (NCBI taxonomy): domain Eukaryota; kingdom Viridiplantae; phylum Streptophyta; class Pinopsida; order Pinales; family Pinaceae; genus Pinus; species Pinus taeda. Next base: position 14,491 of record APFE030131539.1, on the reverse strand, counting down.
AGGTGATTCAGGATCTGAATACCTGCTTCCACTCAACGGCAGGTTGTCATTGTTCCTTTGAGATGTTTCTTCTTTTGACGTGCTTTCTTTCCCATTGTTCTACGGATCTCCTTCAAGCAATCAAGCTTCTACCAAAGGACCTGCTTTGATACCAATTGTTGGAAATAATACTGAGGGGGGGGGGTGAATTAGTATTAGCAAATCAGATGCTTTTTCATTTTCATACTCAGATTCATATACGCTACTTCAATTAAGGATATTCGCATATATACGCAACTATGTTAAAAGCAACTAGCGTACATCCAGTAACCTTTATGATTTAGTTAGTTCATCTTCAGTGAATGAATCAAAACATTATTAACCATATGAACAGTAAATAGAACAGATCATCACACATAAAGAGCACACATGAACACCATGATATAAGGTGGAAACCCGATGTGGGTGAAAACCATGTGCTGCAATTTTTTTCTATCTTCCTTCAATAAGAAACTTCTTTTACAATGTACTGGTGCAGTCCTTTACCAATACGCAGTCTTCTACCTACAGAAGGCTACAACCTTCTTAGCTCTTGTACTAGCCATTCCATTTACTAGTACGTAGGTGCTGGCCTACTGACGGCTCCAACCTTCACTCGTTTTCCACCTGCTCCTTGAAGGGAGATACAACCCCCTGGCTCTTGTAGTGGCCAATATGTTTACCAGTACGTAGGTGCCGACCTACGGTCATCCAGGGACCACGTTTCATACATTTTCATACTGGATCCATAAAACGATCACCATTGCAATACAGCCTGCATCATCAATCTCTGAATCACCCAATACTGAAACCATGTCAACAACACAGTCACTAGGACATAGAATAGACTACTTAACTCTGCCACAACAACCAGATCCAATAGCAACTTCAAATATCATACTTCATACTGTATACACTACTTGGAAAAACCCAACCTGCTTGTATACGCGCTTTTACCAAAGACAACCCGTGTACAGATCTTTAAATTCTAACTCATAACTTTGCAGCTATTTCAGACATCAGAACATACCCAGATCATAACATTCATACAATAAACATG
>APFE030131526.1:118676-138198 GCA_000404065.3 Pinus taeda | reverse complement strand
TAATATATTATTTTAATAAAAAATCATTATATCAAATATAGCATTTTTATACAAATAGGTAAGTAAATACTATTAAATAAGAAAAACAACACAATCCTATTAATTGTGCTTTTTAAGTGATTCTACCACTGCAATATCTCACTCACATTAAAATGGATGGAAAATATTGCAACAACTCAGATGAGAATACTGCAACTACTCGATTCATTACGATGAGATTATGATCAGCTATGAGACGATTGGATTCTATAAAGCTATGAGGAAGGGACAACAGAAGATTGGTGCATGAACCATTTGAGCAGCTATGAGACGATTGGATTCTATAAAGCTATGAGGAAGGGACAACAGAAGATTGGTGCATGAACCATTTGAGCAGTACGAAATTTATACAATAGTTCTGCCCGCTTGGGTGGGTTATACAGCTCCAGCCCTATTTCAAAATAGGCTTTCTGCTCACCCAATATCATCTTTGGGACTATTAAGGATGCTAAAAATATTTCCCGATATGACCTTTTTGTGAGACTAAATTGTAGTTATTGCAGTAATAAAGATTTTATATCTCAGTGTGAGATTAAAATGTTGTTCTTGGCGTATTAAACTTAGAATATAAAAAAATCTAGGCGCTTCTGTGAGACTAAATGTTGTGATTGCGATGGGATGGAACTAAAATCTGATGGTAGTAGTAGATACCCAAATTTCAAATAAAACTTTGTTGGCAGATAAACACTGAACTTTTAGATATGGAGAAGCCCATGTAGTTTGCATACCTTCGGAAGTTTTGCTAATATATCATCCTTGTGTTCCAAGGTATACCAGAAATATTAAGCTCAGTTTTTCCTCGTGTGCCTTCACCGCCTCTCTAATGTTGTAAACATTATGTTTAAGAAATATTAGGAAAACATGGAGCCTCACAATTGCTCTCCCCACATGTATATTACAACCAAACCATGTAAACATTCATGCAAAAGATGTAATAAAACCACACCAAACCAAACCTTATGATGTAATATTGGCGACAAAGATCAGCTCATATATTAACAAGAAAAAAAAGGACTGTACAGTATCAAACTCTGATGTAGAAAAATTTAAAAGAGACAATAAAAACACCATATATTTTCCAACCTTTATATGGGCTTATTAACTCTTGACAGAGAATCTATAACCTAGAGTTTACAATACAATAAGGTGAATATCTGGTTATTTTAAATACAAGAAGGTGAACTCTGAAGCTCTGGCAGTACATGGAAGCTTGAAGATGAAAGTATTTTTTCTGTATTAGCTGTTAATACTTCATCAGATTTACTTATGGTGCTGATTTGTTGTGAATGGGAGGTTTTTTCTGAGCAGGAGTGTAGTCCATGTCTGTAATATCTGTAGTATCATCTGGTGTTGGTGACTCTGAAGTTGCATGTGGATCTGAGAAAGGCTGGGACACTTGTAGAGAGACTGTACTTGTAGGGTTGTGCTTGTTTGAACCTACACCAGGATTATTGGCCATGGTATCAGAAACTATTTGCTTCTTGACAACCTCCTGCAGTGATATCCTCTTATGTAGATTGTGGTCAAGGTTGCTTAGCAAAGACTTCAGAGATGTCAGCCTGCCTTCCTTTCCAGTTATCTGGGAGGGTACAGTAGAGAGCAGACAAAAAGTTGTCAGACTTGATTTGGTAACATCTATGTGTTGCAGCTTTAACCCTAACCCTAATAATTTAGGATGCATGAGATGGACCATGAAAGTAAATAAATAAATTCTAGTTTCTAGAATGTTGTTGCAGTGTAAATATGTGTAAGAGTACACTACCTGCAAGTTCGGAAGATGATGTCCAGAACCAGTGTTGGCCACTTGTGTTGCACTGATTGGTATCCTCATGGAAGCTGGTGATCCTGCAGGAAAGCACAAGCTTATTCTATTAGAGTGTGTCAGCAGCAACTATATATCCATTCCTTGCTTCTCTGCAGCTGTCAGGTCACAACATGCTAACTAACTATCGAAATTGATTATAAAAAGAAAAACCATACAAAATATTGAAGCTGGGTATGAACACAAATGTCTGATAGTTAAAAGACAGCACATAAAAAAGAACGAATATTTAATTGAAAAACAGATAAGTTCAGCGCAGATTTAGGGGATTCACAGTATATATTCATAAAACATGCATGGAATCAAGCTTTTATATGTCTATAATTAATCAGAATAACAAGCACAAGGCTGTCCAGGAGGCAATGCGCCGTGCAGTACTAAAATGGTACACAAGAAAAATACATATGAATGGATCACACTCTAGAACATAGTAAAGAACTAATCATCACGTAATCAAATGGTACACAATGCTAAAGGAAAATATCGATTATACTGTGTAGTTTTTCTCAACTCATAGCAGATTGAGTTAGTGGGTATGATATCAATAATGAATCTAATATTACAACTATCATCGTTGCTCTTACATTTTGCCCTTCCCCAATGGGGCAACCGCTATATATGTAAATGCATTCAATAGAATTTTTTCTCTTAGAAATGTGTACAGGAAAACTCCCGATTGCTTCTTGCTTAGAGCTCTAGATAACATTTACACATATATACTTCTCATAAGTAGTCATTTATGTATATAAATATAGTTCTCCCAGATCATCCCTGAGCATCTGTAACAATAAGTAGGCAATGATGGAAAACTAATCTTCCATTCCGTACTGGACCTTGACCCGGACCAAGAAGTTCAATATCATTTACTGCAGCCTGACGGCTCAGTGGTGCTTAGGGTTGTGTGTTTTAGGTCCACTGTAATCAACGTGAACACTAGGTTTCTCATATATCTGACGAGGAGTTGTTTGCATACTTTCTGCAAATAACTTATTTGGCTCATTTGCAGTCATGCTTTTCTGTTCATTTTGTGTAGATATATGGTTCAAGCTGGCACCTGACAACAACTCGCGATGATCATTTGCAATCCCTGCTCTGTTCTTGGAGGCCAAATTTCTGTTAGGCACATGCAGATCACTGTCATCTGATTCACTACGTTCTGTTTGTAATCTGCCATGCTTTGCTTTCTCCGACTCTGTCAATGCTTTCCCCACTGTGCCTCTCAGTAATTTCCTGCTTACCATTTCCTGCAGTGGCAACACCAAAACATTAGGGATATGAACTTAGAACAAGTATCCTTTCTATATCTGACATAACTGATTACAATTCTGTCTTGGCAGGCCACTACTTATTTCAAATTCAAAGCAGGCAGATGCCATATGTCACACTTACTAACAACAAAATTTTACCCTAGATCTGGCAGTTTCTTCATAACGAAGCCTAAAAGACTTTGCCAAAATATAGTGTGCAGTACATCATACATAATGCAAGTCTTAATCTTCTGAGAACATAAAAACAGTACACTGCAGACATCAACATAGTACGTAGCTATAGCTAGGACTTGTGTAGAAACTTACATTATGCTCTCCAGAGGATTGCCCGATCAATTCATCAACTCTAGAAGCAGCCATATTGTCCAGTGGTAATGTGTTCTCTGCATGTGTATTACTCTCTGCAAGAGGATGGCCCCCACGTTAGAAAACACATTAAATAAACTTACCCTAAATGCATATGTCCCAAAGTTAGAGACCCAAATTTCTACCCAAAATTGTTTAAACCTGATAGCATAGATATACTGAATGAATGAATGATGTTCATTGCTCAAAAAGCCTGCAACCATATATATAGGATTTACCTTTGGTATTAGTGTATGCTGCATGTATTGAGCTGCTTGCCACTAAAAGCAATCCCAAAAGTGCAGCCATGAACTTGTAGGCCATATTGAGGATGATTATTCCAAGATGGAGGAAAACCTATAACCAAAACTATGGATCCCAAGTGATTGATCTGTGAATATTTCACCAGGCTAGGAAGTTTGAAGGCTCTGAAATGACTTGATGAAGCTCTGGTCAATACATTGCCACGAAGTGATCTCCTTGAAGGCTGTGTACATGTAGTGTGTTTGTGTATACCCCATGCCCCCTCAGAGCATTATATAGAGCAGGAATGGAGGAGTTACAGTGACCTCGGATCCCACAAACACCAAAATGCAGCATTCATGAAAACATCAGCTGCATTTACACAGGGTAACCGTGTGTACACTAGGCTTGCCCAATGTCTGATATGATAAGACGTACTTGTATCAATGCTCCTTCCTTTGTCTCTAATTATCAGATGCACCCTTCACACCTTGTTCTTACGCTACTCTGAACATAAGGCGCAGAAGCAACTGTACTGCATGTCAAAAGCGACCTTGTGGCTGTTTTACCTTTGAGAAGACGCAAGTTAGGTCTAATATATATAAGGGATTTTAATGCTACAGTGGCACCAAGGGGGTTTAAATTATTTCTAACAAATTAGGAGGGGAGCTTTGGACCATATTATAGTTTGAAGAAACAAGGCAAAAACATTGCAACACCATGGGATCCCACCACTGTGTTGTGATTCACTGCCTTTGTCTGGAATCCCAATCAAGGCAGACCTGCTATTAAATCCCTAACTAGGAATGGAGCTGTGTCTTGTCTCTAGCTTGTTGCCCGGTCTCTACCTCTAGGTTGAATGTCCCCACTTGGTCAATAATTATCCTATGTTCCTTACAAATTTTCCATACATAAAACTATATGCTATTATTGAAGAAATGAAGGTTAGTTTTAATATTTTCACGGGGGCATCTATGGTAGCATGGGGGCCATTTTGGATCCCAAGATGTATATTCAACAACTTGGCCACTTATCTCGAGGACACGAACCCACGGCCCTGGCCTCTCACTTTGTTTAAACTGAAACCTTTATACCATTATAATTGCCAAATAACAACTTTTTTCCCCAAGTACACTATTTTTCAAATTTATAACTCTGCCTGCAACCCTTTTTCTTTTCAAATTTATAACTCTTCCTACAACACTTTTTCCTTTTTTACTTAAATTCTTGATGCTTATATGGGAGGCAACAACTTTTCCCATTTTGTCACAAAATGGCAAATATTTAATTGATGCAGTAGGTTGTCGGTGGGGGTTGATTCTTGAATGTGAGAGCTTTCGTGGTTGAAAATGTCTATAAGGAATTATGGGCCAATATGAGACCAAGGATATGGGCGTGTGTTAATAAAGTAGGTGCAAAATCCAGAACAAGAATTGAATGGTTTGCGTACCAAAAAAATTTAAATGTTTCTTCAATTTATGGCGTTATAACGAGACAGGGAGACTCGGATTTGATTTATTACAGTGTTTGTGCAATCCAGGTGGAAAACGTGAATCCCAAATCTTAATTAATGTCGGTAGAGGAAGCTTCAATTCTTTGGAACATGGAAGCAAGCTTGGAATTTCAAATTATCAAAATCTTCTAAGCTTTAATAGTGAGTGTAACCGAGGCTTGCATGTAGTTATCTTTAGAAGGTAGTTATCTTTAGAAGAAGAAATTTTTAAGTTTTAATCGTGAGTGTGACTAAGGCTTGTAGGTAGTTATTCTTAGAAGAAGAATTTTTTAAATTTTAATAGTGAGTGTGATTGAGGCTTGCCTGTAGTTATTTTTAGAAGAAGAATCTTTTAACCATAATAGCTCACTTTGTCTAGTTCTATAACACACAAAATTTGTTTATAAAATGTATGATAATGGTGTTCAATTTGAAAATGCTACTAATTTTTCTCTATATTTTTTATTTTATTTTTTGTCTATAAAAATTTCATTTTCAGCAAATCTACTAACCAAATGGTGACAAGAAATTGTTGTTGCAATTAAGTAAATTGTCTGAGTTAGTCTTATTCTTTCTTTAAATCACTTATTAGAATTAAGAAATAGTTGTTGCAACTAAGTAAATTGTCTGAGTTAGTTTTTCCGTAAACCTTTTTTTGTATGTGGTTACAAATTTGTGAGCATGACTTGGGCTTGCAAGTAGTTATCTAAGGAGAATATTCTAAGCACAATAGCTCACTTGTCTAGCTCTATAACACCTAAAATTTGTTTATGAAATATATGACAACTATGTTCAAATAGAGTATGCGACTACTCAAATCTTTCTTTATACATATTTTTTTTTTTGTGTTTATAAGAATCTCATTTTCATTGTATTTTGTTTATAAGAGTCTATGGTGACAAGACTCAAATGGAGAATGCCAAAGATTGTGACTAGAAGTAGGTGTTGCAACTAAGTAAATGTTCAAAGTCTTTGTGTAGATCACTTATTAGAATATATGATTGGGAATTCAATATGGTGACCTTTATAATGTCTAAAGAATTGAACTCATGACCTCTAAATAGCAAAGGTGTCATCCTGACTCCAAGAGTGTCTAGAAAATTGAACTTGTGACCTCTCAATAGCAAAAGTACTTTAACAACCAGGTCAATTGAACTAACCATCATAAATATATGAAGGACAATTTAAATATTTACATGTCAAATTTACTGTTTCAATTTACTTTTTACCTTTAACGTTTGAAAATTTTATTTCACCCCAAATACTTCTAAATTGAAAAAAAAATTAAAAAAGAAAAGAAAAGACTTTGTGGAACTTGAAATTCCAATTCTGCATGGAAGGCATGATGTGGTGTTCATAGAAAATAACTGGCATGCCATTGGGCAAGGGTTGTTTATGCCTGTGGTTGAATTTAATCAAGTACATTATTGAGGGGTTGTTTATGCCTGTGGTTGGATTTAATCAAGTACATTATCCAATCTTAGAAATATACAACTCCCACGCATTAACTGGTAGGTCATTGAGCAGTGGTTTTACATGCTCATCGTTGAATTTAAGCAAGTACATTATCCAAAGATAGAAATATACAACCCTGTGCATTAACTGCCCAATGGCATGTCCACTTATTTGTTGTCGTGTGTGGCCTTAGTTGACAAAAAACATTTATCCCTCATTTTTCAATAACGGTGGAGGATGGACCATTACTTTCTAGACCGAAATCAAACATCAGTTCATGGCAGAAAAATGGGGGTATCTTGAATGAATTAAGATTGTGGTATATAGTCTTAAGTCTTTGTGTATGTCACTAATTAGAATTTATGATGGGGAATTCAATGTAGTTCATGAATAGTCTAGAAAATTGAATTTGTGACCTCTTAATAATAAAGGTGTCAGTGTGACTCCAAAAATGTCTAAAAAATTGAACTTGTAAACTTTCAATAGCAAAAATGCCAGTTTAACTCAAAGAACATCTAAAAAATTGAACTTGGAACCTCTCAATAACAAAAATGTCAAAAATTAAACAAATAACTTCCCAATAACAAAAATACTCGAAAAACTCAAAACTAAATGAATTAAACTAACCATCATAACATATTTACCTCCCGAATTTACTCTTTCAAACAAAATTTGTTTACGGAGTACCTTCGAAGTTTGAAAATTCTCTCTCACGCTCTTTAAAATAAAATAAAAAATAAAGAGGGAGGAAACATTTTGTGGAACGTGAAATTCCAGGGCTGCATGGAAGCACATTTATCCCTCGACTTTTTCGGTAACGGTGGAGGATGGGGCATTGCTTTTCAGACGGAAACCAAACATCATTTCATGGCAGAAAAATGGGCGTATCTCGAAGGAATTGAGACTGTGGTACACAGTCTTCAACGTAAACGACGTGACGGAACAAAGGTTCAGAGTTTGACAACTTCACATGAGAAGGACGGTTGTGCACATGGTCCGAAGAATGGCCAAAAAATAAATAATAAGCTTTTGTAAGGAATGTAGAGACCGACAGGTGGGGCCCGTGATGAAACTTGAGAGGGGACAAGGGTGGTGGCCCGCACGCAGAAGAGGGAGCACGGGACACAAATGCATGGACTGAGCGCCGCTTGCTGGTGGCATGTCCGTCCTTTCTGCCGGGCGGAGCCGAAGCACAAGAGGAGTGCACTGTACAAAATCCTACATGTGAAGTAAAAGGCATGGCTGGAGGCGTTGGCTACACATGCGAATGGAAAGAATAACTAGTGTCTCATTGCCCAGACACTACGACAACGGTCCACGCCCTCGACGCCATGGGCGCCCAGCATTTCCACGTGACCGTCGCTTTCCCTGTCCCTATCGCGTCTCAGCCCAAAGTCAAAGGCCGTCCACACCATCAACACCCAATCCCACGAGGGTGTACAGCCGCCCCCCATGTGACCCATTCCTGCCATCGCTTTTATGGACCGAGGTATTAAACAAGTAATTTCCCAATTATTGGCCTCTCATTAGTAGGCAAAACCTTTCAAAAACCCCCAGATTATGATAGCCCACCCACCCCCCGGGAAGTGTCGCCTGTTGGTGACATGCTTGTTTTGACTGAGAGTTATTTCGACACAATTCCTCCCCTATCTTTTTTTAATACCAGCATGCGCCTCAGTATTTACCTCGGGATTTGATCTCCCATAACACGTCCAGTTCCATTCCATCATTCGAGGCCCACGGCTCCACACGCCATCAATCCTCTTTACTGTAATTTCGCACGCCACACGCCATCAATCTTGGTTGCAGTAATTTTGTGGATAGAGTTACAGGTGTTTTGTGGTTAAGTTGGTGTCAGCTTGTTTAAGGGAGGGAAGAAGAATAATCAGTATTTAACCAGAGGGGAGGAGGGGAGAAGAATAATCAATATTTAACCAATATTAATTATTTCTTTGGTCACTAGGTTGAGTTTATGTACAGTGATTTTATTTATTAAGGGAAAAAGAATAATTAGTCATAAAGCAGGATTATTCACGAGATGTTATTACTAAAATTGTGTCAAGTGGATGTCTATTACAATAATTTTATCTCCCAAAATAGTTTTCACTCTATAAAATTTAGACCTAAAATCATGCTAATTCATAGTTATCAAATTCGAATTAGAATTTGATACTCTACCTTAAAAATTCTCATGAAAACATTTATTTAGAAAAACATTCAATAATAAACATTGTAAAGTCTCCTGTTTTTCTCTCATTTTCTTCTTTATTTATTTTGAATTTTGGATAACCTTTATTAACTTCTAGAATAGTATAACAATCTTACAAATAAAATTCATAACTTAGCTCTAATATCTTTTTTTAATTTCAAACCCTATTGCACCCAACTCATATCAAAGAGATGTTTTAATGTCATGTCTTGTAAACATTTTGACTTGGTCAAAATTACATAAAATTAAATAAAAAATATTAATATAACGTAATGCAACATTTTAACTTTGTTAAATAAAACATTTTAACTTTGCTAAAATAAATAAAAAAAATACAAAATAAAAATAACTATGTAAATTAAAAAATGACATGTAAAAATAAAATAAAATAAAAATGACATTGGTATTGAGAACCTATGGTATTGACCCATATTATTCATGTGGAATATTGCCTATTTAAAAAGGCGAATTAAACCAGCCTAGATCCATCTTAATTCTAGATCTACCAAACCCGGAGAGAGATCAAATTTTTGTTCATTATAAAAGAGATCTATCCTTAATAGATCCAGAATTAAAATAGATCGAAACCAGTTCATACGAAATCCTACATATAGATGCAAATTTATAAAATATATATTCAAAACCTGTTTATATAATCTTTCCAAAAATAAAAATAAAAACAATCACTCTTGTTTCACATTTTTCGGTTTTCTTCTTTTCTAAATTTACTACACACTTGAAAACAAAACAAAATAAAACAAAATTCCAATTTCACTTTTACCTTTTGTTTTCATTCATTTTTTCTCACCTCTATCTATTTCTATTCAAGAAAACATCCTATACTAACAAATAATCTGTATAAATATAAACTATAAATTTTCATTTCATATAATCCACTAAATTAAGCCTTATGTTCACAAGGCATCCTACGCCAAAGAAGTAACCATCCCTTTTGACAAGCTAGATTAACCATACTGGAGTAACCCCTTAAAGTAACCATCCCTTTTGACAAGCTAGATTAACCATACTGGAGTAACCCCTTAGACTACAAATTAAATCAAATTTTGTCTAATTGTTTGGCACGAATTTCCTTAGTTTTAGCCTCAATTCTGGCAAATTTAGTAACTATAAACTAGACATAAAATTACTCAAATCAAATGATTTATTTTTATTTTTATTTGGATAATTTTATCTTAGACATAAATTTGTACAGCTGTAATGACAAAATAAATTATCTTAAAACAAGCCTGACGAAGTTGTAATGACAAAAAAATATCTAAAATAAAACAAGCATGACAAATGTTTTTATATGATTTTTAAATTCATTTATGCTCTTGTTAATATCTGATTTCTCCAAATTTAAATGACCAAATTCTGATTATAGTGAATAATGAAGAAAATCGTTTATGACGCACCGTACTGACAACGCAGAGCGAGGAGTGAGTTTTTTTCACTGAGTAGAAAAACCCATTAATTTAGGTGTCAAAACCAGGACAATCATCTCTGGCTGCTACCGCAAATGTCGGTTTGACTCATCAGATTGAGTTTTTTAATTTTCTTCGCATCAATAAAATATTAATTTTTGTAAATTATTTATTTCTAAGAAATTGTTAGGATAAAGTACAAAATAAAAGTACAAATGTGAACGTTTGTCTCGAGGTTAAAAAAATAACTTTTTTAAGTTCGAGCATGTTCAATCGATCACGTCCCGTAGTGAATAGAGTACGATAATTTTAATGTTTAAATTGATTTTATTAAATATGAAAAGGATTTTAATTTAAAGATAAATGTCTAAATATTTATTTATAAAATTAAGATAAAATAAATTTATGTTGATGTGACTTTTATATATTCAATTTTTTAGATTTAAATTTTTAAATATTTGTAAAATAAATATCGAGATAAAATGGATTTATGTTATGTTATTTTTAATATTTATAAAACAAATATTTAGGTAAAATGAATTTATATTAGGTGATCTTTAATATTTGTCAAATAAATGTTAAGATAAAATGAAATTATATTATGTGATTCTTTTATAGATATTCAATTTTGTAGGTTAATCTATTTATTTGTGGGGTGGTCCCTCACTCTCACCCTTTAATGTTGGGTACTGTATATAATGAACAAGTATTAATGGTAATTTATTAGAACCCTATACATATAACAAACGCAGTGGAATAATATGTTACAATTTTTTTAATATTTTAATGTAAAATAGAGTAAGTTTTTTTATAAATATTAATATAAAAAATTATGAAGTAATGAAATGGTAATTATGCGTTTATTTTAAAATAAGGTAATTAAAATTTTAATTTAATTATAATATTATTTTATAAATGGTAAGATTTAATTTTCACAGAATATAACTAGAATATGTTTAGTAGTAGTCACATATCAAAGATTAAGATTTATCTCAAAAATACTTATATTTTTTTACCTTTTTAATTAAATTGAATATTTAAAAAAAATGTCATACCAATGAGTGTCATATGAAATGAATTATGATTTTTGGAGTATGTGGTATTGATAAGCAATTGTTTTATAACAAAGACTATATACAAGTTAAGAATCTACATAGTAATGTGAGGGTGAATCTCTATAGTTAAGAATCTAGTTACATGTTTTTTTTAAAATGTATCTATGTTTAACTCATATATTAATTCATTTTATAATAATTATTAATAATAACAATTTAAAATACCTGGATGCGGGTGTCATTCCTCGCATTTAAGCTCCATGCGTCACCCACGCGCAGCGTACAGGAAGCCACGCCTCAGACAAGTGGTGTCAACGGGTTCTGGGTTGGCCTCTGCCCCAAGAGAATTTACGAGCCTTAATTGCTCATCAATGCAATTGCACTCCCAAGGAAACGAAGTCCGTTATCTCAAAATGGCGAAAACACTCTTTCCACTCTGTAGGCAGTTCGGCTCTGGCATTGTGAGGAGCGAAGTTAAGTCCAGTGTTGAGGAGGGAGGCTCTGAGGGTAGCAAGCCCACCCTCGAGTCCATCCCCGTCCAATTCTTGTGGTCCGCTCACAGTATTCAAGGGAGAATTTGAGGTTGGCTGTTGGGCTGCTTGGCCATCGGGGAAACCTCTTGAGCAAGACGCTCTCCACCGGAAATTTTACAGGAAGATGTGGGAATCAGGAAGCTCGGCTCATTCCTCAGAGAGCAGTTGATTATTTTGTGTCTACTATGGCTCCTCGCACTTGGGCTACACCTCGTCGTGGGCGCAATTCAGGGCAGCGGGGAGGCACAGGAGGTAGGGGCCAATCCAGCCCGCAGCGCATCTCTCCCTTGGCCTATGCATCGCCCCCCTCTTTCGACTCTGAGCACTCTGGTTCAGACATTAGCAATTCGGTTCAAACAGCGTATCTTCAGTACCGTCGCAGGATGAATAAGCCCATTGTAAAGGCCATGATCACTGTCATTTTTTCCGAGGAGGATGATGAGGAAGGAAGCTGGAAGGCCGAAACAGAGGAAAAGACGCCTCCCTCCTCGGATAATTCAACAAAGTTAAAGGATTCGACTGACAGTTCTTATAGCCCTGAGTTTCAAAGCAGGCTAGACGAAGAGAGCACCCTTGGGTACTCGGCAGAGCAGGCTGAAGCCTTAAAGGAAATTGGCAGCCTGAAAGGAAAGGAGCCCATGGAAACTTCTCAGAATCCAACGGATGTTCAAATGGAAGTTCACGGCAGCAAGCCTTCCTCACCTCAGAGCAAGGCGAGGGATGAGGAGCCGGAAGACTCCTTTGACTACACCCTGTACCTAAAACTGCCGCCTGGTATTGAACGTATCGAAGACATTTCGGATGGGATGGAGGTGACATGGGAACGCGACCCGAAACGTGCAGCAGAGGATCGAAAGAAGCGCGAACTGGAACGTGAAGCTGAGGACCGGAAGAAGCAGCCCAAGTAATGGCAGGAGCGCTAAGGGTAAGCCTTTGGTTTCAGGCGCAAGATGTTTTTTCCTTTTTGGTTCAGCTACGTGTTGAGGAGGGCAGCAATCGACGACATGCTGCATGCAGTCCCTGTTTTTTTGTAACTTGTCTTTCAGTCCTGGATAATTTTGGGTTACTATGCCTGACAATGTCGCTGTAAAAACTATTTCTGCTGATGTTTTTTGTCCTCTAGCATGTATAAGCAGAGGATTAAGGTTGACATGGAAAGCTTTGACAGAGAGTTGAACACACGCTCTCAGAGGTTAAAACCTCTTGTAAATACTTTTTTGTTTTTTTAATACAAATAGTTTAGTCTTTGCCCAGCAAAAAAAAATAATAACAATTTAAAATCAGCCTTGAGGGTTAGCTCAATTGGTTGAGTTCCCATCATTAAAAGCACCTTGCTATTGAGAGGTCACAGAGTCAATTCTTAAAGATCCCTGATGGGGGTGTAATGGTAGGTGGAATGGGGCATTGGGCGATGTGCCCACCAACCTCAAGTACGTAGTAAGCATTAAAGAGGGAGCACATGACCTACCCTTGCTTGCATGAACACGCATTGTTACAGTTGGTTGATGGTTTATTTATGGGTTTTGATGGACGACAAGTTTATGTACTATGAGTAGAAAGGAGCTGAGGTAAGGTCCTCAACCTTTTGGAGTGATTTTTCTGTGTAATTGGTGTGAGTGAGAATATCGGTTTTGTGGGTAGTGGTGACTTTTGATGGGTGGCTAGGAATTAATATTTTTCAGTGTAAACAATGTGTGGTTGTTCAGGGTGTCTGCGAAGCCTAGCTTCATTCATGGCTGGTGGAAGTCTTTGCTCCATAGATCCTGCTGGGACCGTCAAATTTTAAGCTTATCATGCTCTCTTAGGTCACATCTCTACTTTTCTTGGTTCCCCTTTTTGGATGTCTTGGAGAGTCTAGTCATAAGTGTTTGAGTCTAATTTTCTGTGTATGAATCTTCATCTTTGGTCTGGGGATATTGTTGGGAGGGCTTGTTTAATTTAGCATCGGGGTTTTTCTTGGGTCCTCTTCTCTCAATGTAAGGTGGGGCTTGTAAGTCGTATCTAGAAGGATTTGCAAGGGTTTCTGTTTATTGGTTTATTTTTGTGGCAAGTTGAGAGTTGGTTGAAGGAATTTGGTGTTTGGTTGCACTCTCATGGGTGTCAAATTCTTCTGGTCTTGGTGTTGTTCCTTTCCGATTCGATGGTCAAGGGTGAAGGGGCCTTGGTTGAGGAAATATTATCCTCTACCGGTTTTGGTGGGTCCTCAGTTAAGGCTAAGTCTTTTGTCTAGTATTATTGTGATGAGTTGGTCTGTTGGTTCCTTGGTATTATAGACGGTGATTCGAGTCAGTCATTTTGTTCTTTTGCAAGTAGAGGCAATCACTGTAGTGATGATAAGTCTCCTCCCTGAAATTTTGTGATGTCGTCGAGGCAAAAATGAGGAGTAGAAGGGGAGGAGGTGGTATAGCTTAGGTAGGGAAACAAGGGGCAAGACTCATATTTCAATGCATTTCCGCCTGATACTCATAGGGAAATTTGTGAGCTCGAGTCCAAAACAGGGGAGGAAAGGTAATCCCTTTCATATTTTGAGCTTTTAGAGGACATGACAGCTTGGGTTCTAAACCCTAAGCACACCAGGGGTAGTAGGAGGAAGAAGTATCTAAACTTGGTGGCTCTTCATTGGCAAATGAAGACCTTGTTGGGCCTGGTATTAAGGGACAAACATGTGGACAATTATAATAGCTTTGCTTCACTAGAGGATGTTAAGAGGATGCTAAGGAATCAAAGTAGGATTGACTCCTTTCTGACGCATGTGGAGAGCCATGTTTCTTGTGACTCGGATGGTGGGGACCTGATGGATCCTCCTGGCTCCAGTGCGAAAGTTTCAACAAATATCTCGACTTCTGAAAATGACCAATGAGCATGGATGGTGGGTGGTGTAGTTTGGGGATTTCCTGGTGATTCTAGTTTTGTTTTATGCAAGGTACTTGCTATCCTTTTGGTTTACATATTATGGAGACATAGGTTGTTCGTGGTTTTGTGTTTTATGTGATGGCTTTGACATGTTTTATTTGAACTCTATTTTATTTCCTTTATAATTTTTGTTATCTAGTGATTGTTGGACACGACACCTATGTGTTTTTTGGATGGATGTGGTGGCTCTAGGCCTCCTTCACTGGGTTCTTTTCATGTATTTTGACTATCCTTGGTGGTGTGTTAGGGATGGATGTGACGCTTCAATCTTCAATTATTTATTAGTGCTCCAGTCACAATGTTTTTGTTAGATCTCACATGAATTTATGGTGTGATCCAAGTGGATATTGGTGGCCACACACCTATTCCACCTAGACATCCAGTTTGTTTCATCTGTTTCCTTTTTTATTGCAACATTTACTATTTTTATTAGTTTTTCTTGTCTTGAACTTCCGAAGTAGTTTTGACCCCTAAATTTCCATATATATTTTTGACTTCCAGAGTATTGATTTCCATATAAAAGAATAAAATATCCCCTAATTTATACAACGAATTATTTTAATAAGAAATAACCACCAATTGCTTAAAATTCAACTCTAGTGTGATGGTCTTTTTGTGTATATATTTTTTATTTATTTCCATTGGATGAAACACAAGACTTTACTTAATCGTGTTTTTCCTATGATTATAGGCTGCAATTATAAGCATAGGAGATAATACAAAGATCTCCATCTATTTTTCAACATAAACGGGAAAAAAAAATGATTTTAATTGAAAGAAACCTTGGATTACCAATTTGCTAAACAAAGATTAATTCTTAAATTATTTGCTCATAGTAGGTAATTTATATATTTCACATTCTATACAATTTCTTAACAAAAACAAATATTGAATTTTCATATTAAAACAAATTTGTGATGTTATCGATGTCCATAATATTAATATTAGACATTTCTTGGTATTCATTATAGCACAAATTTTCTATCATACACTAGAATAGTTAAGCATAATTTATGAACATATGTGTGACCATAACAATGAAGTCAAATCCTTAGGCACACATGCCTTTGACATGGAAAAATCATTTTTAAAAGTTTATAATTCTGATCATGTTATCCACACATTTTGCCACACTGGAAAATATACTATATTAGGTAGTTTACCATGCTGGATTATGAACTTGCTCAATTTTTTAAATAAGTTGTAACTTTTGCTTTACTTTCTAATAACTATAAGAAGAATTTTGACGTAAATCACATAAAGAAAGACCTTTGCCGACGCGTTTCGAACCAACTAGTGTGGTTCATCGTTAGGACAAGTTGAAGAAACAGATCCAGTCTAACATGTTAAATAGTCTGAGCAGAGACTCCAATGGCTAAAAAGACTAACGACTACTTTTTGACTCAAGGACCCCTGTCAAATTTCCATTAATTAATTTAATATTAATATTCTTCTTACTATTATCATTATTCTTCATATCTATTATTTTATTTATGGAGCTAAGTTAAATTAGATAAAAAATAAAATAAATCAATGGTTAGTTATTAAAAATAATTCATTTATTTATTTAAATTATTAATTCATTATATATAATATATATTAAAAATAATACTGTTATAGTGTTATATAAACTAATGGATAGGTTTAAGAAGAAATGACTTACTTAAATAAAAATAAATAAATAAAAATACAAATACAAATAAAATTATAAATAAAAATTAAATAAATAAATAAATAAAAATGAATAAGATATAAAATAATATTGATTAGTTTAACTTTATTTCGAAAATACTTTAATTTAATTTTTATTAATTAATATAAATAAAAATCTATATATTCTATAAATATTAATAATAAAACAATAGGTTGTAAAAACCTAGGATAATAATTAGATATAGTAAAAATAAATACGCAATACTTTTAAGGGATAGTTTAAAAAAATTTTAATTATTTGTTTACTAATTATATATCTATATATATATATATATATAATATTTTCTTTTTTATAGATATATTATGATTAATATTATTAGGGTGCTAATAAAGTATATATAATAAAAACAATTTTAATGGTAGGCCTTAAAAATAAAATAAATAAATAAATAAAAATACTAATAATACCTATATATATATATATATATATATACTATATATATATATATATATATATATATATATATATATAATATATAAGTTCAGATTATACATATCAATTAGGAAAAAATCAAAAGGGAAGAGCAAAGAAGGAGAAGGAACGGAAAAAAACAAATAGAAAGCCAAAGATCAAGAGATAAAAGGAAGACAGGAAGGTACCCGGGGGAACGATGAAAGCGTAAAAGAAAAAAGGGGGGGAAAGCGGGGGGGGAAGGAAAAAATACTAAGACGAAAGGGCAGGGATCCAACATCTACTGATCTTCCAACCGTCATCTCTGTTGAGATTGTTAGGCCTTCTTTCAATTTCAATAGCTTCCCTGAGCTTGCGATGATGGAACTGAGCCACCTTGGCCACGACATTGGCCTCCTCCAAACAGGCCTGATGCTTGGTCTTATCCACATGCTCTGCCAATGCTGAAGACTTGGTTCTACCATGTCTCAGGTCAGCTGCATGTTCGCTAATTCTTTGCTGGATGGAGCGCCCTGTTTCCCTGATGTAGGGCGTTCCACAGGAACAAGGGATCAAATAAACCCCCTTCATATCCTTAGGGTTAACGGGATCTTTCACCAATCAGAGGAAATTACGAATGGAGTTGAGGGGCCTGAAGGTTGAGGGAATATCAAATCTCCTAAGGATCCATGCAATCTTGTCTGTGGTTCCTTAGACATAGGGAAGATGGACACCTAGATGATGCTCCTTAGGTTCTTTCTTAATTAGCGCATTTCTAGAGGCTTTAAGGAAAGCCTTCCGACCAAGGCGTCTACTATATCCATTCTCCACAAAGACATCAAGGAGGTGGGATCTCTCCTTATCCAAGCTCTCATTATCCGAAATCCTAAGGGCACGAATAGCGAGGGTGTTGAGAACACCCATCTTCTGAGCCGGGAAATGATGGGAATCGGCATGAAGATACTGCTCAGTATGTGTTTTCTTTCGGAACACAGAGTGGGAGAGAGAGCCATCCTTGTTCTTAGAAATAAGAATATCCAGGAAAGGGAGGCAACCATTGACCTCTTTTTCCATGGTGAACTTAATGGCAGAGGACTGACCATTGAGGTGATTGAAGAAACGATCCAGCTCCTCATAGCCATGGGACCAGATGACATTAGTGTCATCTACATACCTCTTCCAAAGCTTGGGAAGGAGACGAGCTAAGGCTAGAGCCTTGGCTTCGAAATCTTCCATAAAAAGGTTCGTAACAATTGGGGAGAGGGGGAAACCCATGCCACCCCACAGGTCTGTTCAAAGAACTCCCCCTCGAAACAGAAGAAAGTGGAAGTGAGACAAATCTCAACCAGATGATAGTTAACTAAGTTAATTTGACTTAGTTGGCTCAACTAATTCAAGTTGAGGTCTAACTAGAGCCATGTAGAGTGTCTCCTACAATTAGGAGCATTGGTTGAGTTTATTTTGAGTTGTAATTAATTAATTCAGTCTAACTGAGTTAAAGTTTGTTAAACTAGTTCCAATGAATGGAGGAACTAGTGGGAGGTCTAGTAGTGTGGTGCTGCCTACAGTTGAGTGTGGTGCTTCTTGAAGTGCACTATGGTGCTACCTAAAGTACAGTGTGGTGCTGCCTAAACTACATTGTGGTTATGCCTAAAGTACAGTGTAGTGTTTCCCAAAGTATAATGTGGTGCTGCTTGAAGTGCAGTGTGGTGTTGCCTGCAGTGATCAACTAGTAAACTAAAGATTCACTCATAAATAACTCATGCATTTCAGATCAGAGAAATAACCAATTAATATTGGAGTTCAAGGACAATGTATTATCAGTTGTATAGTCATCCCAAATGTACAAATGATGCATGCAGTAAGAGGAAGGCATATGAGGATTGTGCAATTCATAATTAAGGAATTTCCCAATTCAATAGGGGCTAATTTCTTGAGGAACAACACAAGGAAATAAGGACTTGAGTAAGTAGAAAATTGGTTAAGTGTTGGCCAAGGCTTGTCTAGGAAGCAGTGAGACAGATAGAGATAGAGCAGAGGTTACTCGGTCTTGAGAAAAGAATTGTAATATTCTCATATTTTCTGACTAATGTAATATACAGATAACAGGGGTTTTTAGTTGTGGATTTCCCAGGAAATCATTGTGTTATATGTTGATTGAATTCTTTCTCTTGTATGCTTCGTGATTTCATGATCATTTAATTTATTCCGTTGATGATTAGAGTAGATTCAAGTCATTTATTTTATCATATTACAATTATAAGTTTGAATCTACAAGGAATTTCTACATGATATCATAGCATGAATCATTATAGAAGAGGAGAATACAAGTTTGTCTTTTGTAGGTGAAACCAATTTTTCAGTATCATACTTCAGAGTCAACAGGATGTCGTTCTACGGATTGAGACTTGAATATTCCCTTGAAGGTAGTTCAAACTATATTTCTTGGAAACACATGATGGAGGTAGTGTTGGAAGAAAGCAACCTTAAGGAATTCATAGACAAACATTATTATATACCTAGGGGGGATAATATGGGGTACCAAGGGAGGTACCCAAGGTAATAATGTAATAATGGGATGGGCCATAGTAATAAATAAGGTGGTTAACCCATGTCATGT
>APFE030131526.1:75400-114278 GCA_000404065.3 Pinus taeda | reverse complement strand
TATTAGTGGATGGTATGAGGGAACCATGGTAATGATGCATGGTATTGTATGTATGAGGCCTATATAGAGGCTAGAGACTCTACATGGAGAGATATCAAGAGAAGTATTCTAGTATGAACAAGCATATGGCTTGTGGAGTGTTCTCCTTCCTTAAGGAATGAATGTACGGTGTTGCCCTACCATAAGGGTTTGATAATAAAAAAGCATTTCTATCTATTTCTATCTTGTTATTCTTGGGTTATTTCTATTATCATAATATTTTCGGTTTAGATTTACAACAAACATACTTGTAGGCCTCCAACAATAGATGTTCAAGTTCTGGCAGAGTTGATAAAATGTGTGGCAAGGGCGAGAATAGTTATCCTAGAAGGAGTTCGAGATCATATTGTCTTGAGCCTCCATGGTAAGGAGACTCCATATGCGATGTGGAAGGCCTTGAAAGACCTGTTTCAAAACAAAAGTGACCATATGAAGCTGACACTTAAGGACAAGTTCAGAAAAATCAAGATGGAGAAGAGCGACACAATACCAAAATACTTGACCAAGTTCACCCAATGTGGAGATGAGCTTGGAAGTGTTAGTACTATAGTTTCTAAAGAAAATATGGTAAACCTAACAATTCTAGGCCTTCCCAAGAGCTGGCACAACTACCAAGACTTAGTTAATGGGAGGGAGAAGCTACTAGAGTGGTAATGTTTGTGGGCTGACTTGGTGTAAGAAGAGATTCAGTGGAACACTAGAGGTGGATCCTCATCCAAGCATGATAATGAGGAGAATTGCGCCTTAGCTGGAAAGGAAAAGAAAGGGAAGGCAAAGTCATCCCATTCCAAATCATATTCCAGTCAAGGAGGAAAGAAGAAGGACATGTCAAAGATTAAATGTTTTCACTGTCACGAACTGGGACAGTATGCCACGAAGTGTCCACACAAGAATGCCAACAATAAGCCCTCAGCAAGAGCGGAAGGTGAAGCTTTTGCATCACAATTCGAGCTATATTTCACCCTCATCGCTTACCTGGTGACATCAGTGATGGGTAGTGTGTGGTATCTAGATAGTGGAGCCTCATTCCATATGACCAAAATTAAAGAGTTCTTTAGTGAATTAGAGGAGAAGGACCTTCAGATGCACATCGAAATGGGAGATGATGGGAGGTATAGTGCGATCGACATCGATATTTTTACCTTTCAGAGGGAGTTTAGTTCTCCAGTCACATTAAAAGATGACATGTATGTTTTGGGTTTGAAGAATAATTTGGTTTCAGTTGCCATGTTAGAGGATCATGGCTATGATCTGATATTTAGCAAGGGAAAGGCTTTCCTTCATCATATAACCCTGGGACAAGTGAAGCGGATTGGGGTTCGGGTGAAGAACCTATACAAATTGGAAGTGGAAGATTGTGTTGCTTTGAGCACAAAAGTAGAGAAGGTGCATAGACGAGACATCAGTGAGTTGTGGCATAGAAGATTGGGTGACTTGCACCACGAAGGTTTTAAGATCATGCAACAAATTTCTACAGGACTTCCCAAGGGTAAACTAGAGCAGAGAGACACATGAAAAGGGTGTACATTGGGGAAGTACACCAAATCTTCCTTTCATGATAAAGACAATCGAGCAAAAGCGATCCTTGAAAGAGCTCACTCATATGTTTGTGGACCATTCTCGACAACCTCCACATCTAAGCACATGTATTATGTAATATTTGTTGGGGATTTTTCTCGTAAGTGATGGGTTTTCTTCATGTAGAAGAAAGATAAGACATTTACTAAGTTTTATCAATTTAAAGCACTCATGGAGAAAGCTACTGGACGGAATGTTAAATCTCTCAGGAGCGATAATGTTGGAGAATATGTGTCCAATGAATTATGTGCATCAGAATGCATTTAATAGGAGTTAATAGTGCCTCATAACCCACAACATAATGGGGTAGCTGAAAGGAAGAAAAAAATTATTGTGGGAGATGCACGGGTGATGTTACATAGTTAAGGCCTACCATTGCACTTGTGGGCTGAAGCATGCAACACAATTGTTTATGTGTAGAACAAAAGTCCTAATCAAATTCTCGGGGTGAGTACACTAGAAGAATATTTTTCAGGTAAGAAACCAGATGTGGAATATTTTAATAGAAAACAACTAAGTTGAGAATATTTATGAGGTATACTGATACACCTCACAACTATCGTGTGTACCTTCCATCTCATAGGATGATAGTGGTTCATAGAGATGTGAAATTCAATGAAGAGAAGGCCATGATATTTTTCCCTTGAGAGGGAGCTTCAATTGCATGGAGAAGAAGAGATTTTATCTCCTAAGGAAGAACCTCATGGTGATGTGGAGCATCCATGTGCAGAGGAGAAGAGAGTGGAAGCATCCACTTATGTAAAGACTTACAGAGATGGACGGAAGTGCACTAGAGAGGCTGACATATTGATGCATGATGCTAGAGAGAATGTAGGAGCACCCATATCACAACGTAGGAAAAGGATATCACGAGATCAAAACATTAGATACATGGTTATGATCAGTGAGAGTGTAGAGGTTGAGCCATCCTCAATCGAGGAAGCAGTGAAGCAATTAGTATGGTTTGATTCCATGGTTGAGGAGTATGACTCCATTATCAGAAGCAATGTTTGGGAAGTGGTCCCAAGGCCAGCAAACAAGTTAGTGGTGAGTTCTAGATGGATTTACAAGGTAAATAAAGTAGGATATGGGATTGTGGAGAAACACAAGGCTAGATTTGTGGCCAAAGGGTTCTCTCAGGTGAAGGGAATTGATAACAAGGAGACCTTTGCTCCAGTAACAATGTACTCTTTAATCAGATATATTCTAGCACTTTCAGTGTAGATGGGATGGAAGATACATCAAACGGATATGAAGACAACATTCCTCAACAATGTGACTGAGGAAGAGGTGTATATTGAGCATCTGAAAGGACTTTAGACCTTCAATAGAGAGTCACATGTGTGCAGACTCAAGCGAGCATTGTATGGACTAAAACAAGCACTGCATGCTTGGTACACCAAGATTGACAACTATTTCACTAGATTGGGCTTCACCAAAATTGAAGCAGATGCCAGCCTTTACCATAGTTTGGTTGAAGGTAAATTTTTTATTATAGTATTATATGTCGATGATTTAATTCTAACAAGTGATGAGAAGTTAGAAAAATATTTCCAAGAGGGTCTTCCAAGAGAATTTGAGATGAACGAACTAGGGTTCATGCATTAATTTCTTGGCATAAAATCATGGCAAAGAGATGGGAAACTATTTGTCTTACAGGGAAAGTATTCCAACGAGATATTAAATAAGTTTCATATGGAGAGCAACGAACCCATGTAGACTCCTCTAGCAGGTAATTGGAGGAATCAAGATGCTACTTTAGGTGAAGTAGTGGAGGCTACTATTCATAGGGAGCTTGTGGGCTCAATTATGTATTTGGTGAACACACCACTGAGCATATGTTTTGTAGTTAACAAAATTAGTCAAGAAATGGTTAAGCCAACCAAAATCTTTTGGAAGGAAACTAAACATGTGTTGAGATACCTCAAAGGCACCAATAAGTTTGGTCTTTGGTACATATGGACAAAGGGAGTGAAGCTCAAGGATTTACAGATGAAGATTGGGGAGGGATTCGATTTGATAGGAAGTGCACATCAGGTGGAATCTTCAGTATTGGATCAACTTCAATTTCTTGGTACAATAGGAAGCAGAGTTTAGTTTCACCCAGTTTAGTAGAAGTAGAGTACATGACTACTAGTCAAGAAACTTGTGAGACTATCTAGATGAGGAAGTTACTTTTTGGGTTATTTGGTCAATAGATGGATCCTACAGTGATTTACTGTGACAATTAGAGTTGTATCAAACACTTTGAGAATCCAATATTTCATGATCGGTCCAATCATATCGACATTTGGTATCACCATATACAAGCTTGTGTGAAGAGGAGAATCATGTTGCTAGAGTACATTACTATGGAGGAACAAGATGTAGGTATTTTGATAAAGGCATTATCAAGATGGAAAATTCAATTTTGATAGAGGTAGGATAAGGGTATAAGATAATCCATTTCCTGTTGAGGGAGTGTTCAAAATGCAACAAGAAAATTCTAATTTAATATTTTCCTTGAATTAAATTGGGAATAAAGTTGTAATTCCACATCTCATGAAAACTTACATTAGTTAAATAAGTTAATTTGACTTAGTTGCCTCAGTTAATTCGAGTCGAGTGTCTGGCTAAATTCATGTAGAGTGTCTCCTACAATTAGGAGCACTGGTTGAGTTTATTTTGAATTGTAATTAACTAATTCAGTTTAACTTAGCTAAAGTTAGTTAAACTAGTTCCAATTGATGGAGGAACTAGTGGGAGGTCTAGTAGTGTGGTGTAGCCTGCAGTCAAGTGTGGTGCTGCGTGAAGTGAAGTGTGGTGTTTCCTACATTGATCAAACAGTAAACTAAATATTCATTCATAATTAACTCGTGCATGTCAGATTAGAGAAAGACCTAGTTGAGATTGGAGTTCAAAGAAAATGTACGATTAGTTGTGTATGCATCCTAATTGTACACATGGTGCATGTAGTCAGAGGAAGGACTACGACGATTTCACAATTCATAATTAAGGAATTTCCCAATTAAATAGGGGCTAATTCCTTGAGGAAAAACGCAAGGAAATAGGAATTTGGGTAAGCAGAAAATTGGTTAAGTATTGGCGAAGGTGATATGCATATGAAACTTGTTGAGGTTTACAAAAAATTGGAAGTGATGAATTTTTAGTTTTAAGTCTCTTATGTCAATTCATAAACAGTTAAACATGAATTAAAACTTCAAAATTTGTAGAATAATACAAATAATATCATCATAACATCAAACACAAAACAAAAAGTGATGAAGGAGTTCAACACTCCTGGGCTACATCTCCTGGTCCATCTTCCAATGCTTGGGCCTATATCATTATTCTCATAAAAATAGTGATTACAATGCTCAAATGGCTTCAATAGAGTCTCTAATGGCTCTAGATCTATCAAAAACCCTTGTCTAGCCTCTTTTTCCTCCCAAAATAACCAAAAAATGAGAAAGTTATGCCTCTTTCTCTCTTTTCCCCAATTCTATAGCTAATCTCCCCACAATTTGGCTGAAACCTAGCTCGGGCGCCCTGAACGTGGAAACTACCCACTAAACTTGGCATGATTCCTACTTGGTGGGCGAAATTGTAAGATAGGTAAGGGCACCTTTAAGACCCAGTCCCAAAAATTTCGGCCACATAGAGGCCATATGATTGCGTGGGGTGCCAAAAATTAAGGGCACTGTCTATCCTCTGTTCCTCCCACGCTTGTGGTCGTGTGGTCACCATGGGACTTGGCGTTGGCACCTTAACCTCCTCTGCTAATAGTCTGTTCGATGGTCAAGGCTAATAGTTAGGTCCGGTCGCATGGGCGGTTTCGTTGGTGGTTGGGGCCATGGGTTTCAGGCTACGTCTACAAATTGGTCACATTGGAGGTCACTGTCTTATATGGTGGCTCGTATGGTTAGGTCATGTGGATTGGGCTAGGGACTAGCCTGGGCCCAACCATGTGTCAACAAAAATATAAATATGGTTTTCACCCCATGATTTAATAAGCAACATATTTGATCTATTGGTCAAGGGCATGGCTAGTTTATAGGTGGTCTCGTGTTCGAATCCCCAAAGGCTTAATTCAACCTTCAACAAAATTTTGGTGTCCACCAAGGTTCCACGTGGCAACCTCTGGTTGGTCCACCTCAAGACCAATGAAATTCACCAACACAACCCATCATCCAACCAATGAAATAATGCCACTTGTCCAGAAACCATAGGGCGATGGTGCAAAATTAGTAGGCCCAATCATCATGCCATGTTAGAAGTATGGACTTTTGACTCAGAAACCCTACATCAAATTTTTTTATGTTTCCCAAAATGATGAGAACGCGTTTCTAGGAGAACACAACATTTGTTTTCTGCAAAATGAGTTCTTCCAGATTCAAATCAATGAGCTCTATGCAGTCATTCAGGTTTCGATCCATTCTGACAAATTTCATTTTTGAGCATATTTTTGATCCACCGTGTTATCACTGAAAAAAATTCCTAAATTTTGAACATCAGTTTGATTCCAAAGAATTGGTGTTAATCTTGGTCCAGTCTTTCCATGGTTTGTTTTAGAGTCTAGGACCTAGAAGGGAGTCTTGTTGGCATTGTCAAATAGGGTCAACACTCTGGTTTTACCTATCACTAATCTCACATCACACCTAAAATTCCATGTGTCAAACTTGTGTCAAGGTTTACATGCAGTAAAAAACTGCCTAGGAGTTTTTATAGTGCAAAACCTAGAATTTGCACTAGCCACACTACGAAATTGTGGATTCTGAACTAGGATTTTTCGTAGCGCGCTACGAAACCCCTGAAAAAGCCTATTTCAGTATAAAAATCCATGTTTTCTGCTTTTAATAGTCAACTTCTAAAAGGTTTCCTGAGCAACTGAGAACTCAATTTTGAAAACTGAACGAGGCTTTTCTTTCTAACATACCCAAATACAAAAACCTCTTTCCGTTTCTTCAAATTCGTTCTGAGGTGGGTGGAATTTATGGTTAAACTTGTGCTATGAAACTACTGAAAGTCAAGCTTTGTCTTCTGGTTTTAACAGTCTTTTTCAAGATCAGTTTCTGGTCATAGGAAAAGGTATTTTGGAATTTTGAAGGAGGTGTATCTTCAACAACTCTCCATATACAATAACCTATCTCACTTTCTTCATAATTGTTTTCAGTTGGGAGATACTAAGCTTTCTTTGAAACCCTAATTTCAGAGAACAAATTTTTCCTGTTTTACATGTGTTTTTCAAGGACAGATTCTGGATAGTTGGAGAAGTGTTTTAAAAAAACCAAGAGATTTTTTTGTTCTAGACAGCATGGACTACAAAAACCTCCTTCAGTTTCGTAAAATATATCATGGATGAGAAGATAAAGGCTCTGTCCCACGTGCCATTTTCAAGGATCCTAAACCTAAAAACAGGGAAACATGTTCCCTAATTTCTAGGGTTTATCATCAACAATAAATGAAAACGTGGGAGACTTTGTCAAATCCGACCTCATGAGGTTGCAGCTGTCAAAGAATGCATTCAATGTTTAGTTAAGGTGGTTTAGTCATAATAAGGAGTTACACTCCTATTTGTATTAGGTCTCTAGGATTGCTAGTTAGCTGTCATTTGTATTTAATAGTTTGTTTTATGGTTAGAATAGGTGTCACTCATAGAAAATTCGAATTCTCTTGATAAGGGATGAGGGAATGCTATATATAAAGCAAGAGGTTGAATTAGCAAGGGGTTGGAGACTTTTTGGCTCAGTTGCTGCTCTATGTGCAGACTGTGTATATTTTTAACCTAGTGCAGAGTTTCTACTTAGACAACTCAAGATTCATGAAGAGCTCTTATATGTTCTTGTTTTGATGGCATCTTCCAATAATTACATTGCAGTGGTGTTTACTTATGATATTCAGAACTCATTAATGATGCTCTGACTTCTTTCATAGATAAACTAATTGTGTTTCACTATTTTATATTTTCATTTCTGCCCTTGAACTCTATAATGCCTTGACTTCCATGCTAGGTAGAATGTTTTGGCTTCACTACTCAGGATTCAAAGAGAGTTTTAATGTCCTATTGTCTCATGGCTTTCCTCTTTCACTTACTTGCAGTGGTATCAATACATGTTACTTAGAACTCATCAATGATGCTCTAACTTCCTTCATGTATTTATAAACTGTGTTTCCTTACATTGTATCCTTGTTTTGTTGATGTACAAAAACTCTCTATGCCCTGACTTCATGTTAACCTGATCTTGTTGTGGTACTGAAACATACTTTGACTCCATAGCCCAATGGTAGCCAACCTTCATCTTTCAACCTATAAACATATACAATCTCAAACCATAGAGTTAGCCATCTATCCATATCTTTAATCAAAATCATTAACCCTTTGAGAGAGCCCTCTCAAGCTAAGGAGGCTAAGCCTTAGCTAAAATATTGGTTTGAAATAGTTACACTGAGATAGTCTGATCAACAACCTATCAGGATCATATTTTGGTGATAACATTTTGGTGCGTCTGCCGGGAGTCTGAAGATTATTCATTCCTGAAACTAAGAAGCTGAACTTCTGAAGGTAGCAGGAACTCAGAAATTTTTTAAGGCTGCAAACTACCTTGGTGACTCCACACATCAAATAACAAATTGGAAGGTGACTCCACTACTATAAGATCAATAGCTTGATGAAGTTTCAAAATGAGTTCCATTACAAGAATGAATGCTAGGTATGCCCCTCTAAATCGGTCTCATATCCTTGGTTTTCCAAATCCTATGTCAAAGGTTGATTGGTTAGATGATCTTCCACTATTCAAAGATGAAAATAAAGACAATGCTTCTTTTCATTTGGTTAGGTTCCATATGCATGTATGCAGTCTTAAGGTTCAGTTCCCTGAATATTGTCTCATGAGGATGTTTATGACCACTTTAGAAGGAAAAGCATGGTCTTGGTATAAAATCTTGGAAAATGGTTCAATATATTCACTTGCTAATTTTCATGATGAATTCTATGAGATGTATAAAGAATATCATCCTTCCTTATTGCTGGTCAAAAATTGTTGTAAACATTCTTTGAGTCTTATTCAATATTTGGAGGATTGTTATGATGATGATGAATTTATGGATGAAGAAATTTTAGAGGCTCTTCATAACAATACATTTCAACACCAAGAAGAAAGAATAACATCCCATGAAATGCAGCATGAAAATCAACATGGGTTTACTTATGAAAATCATATTACATCCTTCGAGATTGATGTAGAGATGCAGCATAGTTGTTAGTCTTCGGATCATAATAAAGATGAAAATAATTGCAAACACTAAGAAGAAATACTGGAAGAAAATTTTTATAACCCTCAGGCAGAGGAAAAGGTTGATCATTTATGTAATTCCTTACAACAGATTACTTCAAAGAATGATCATAATAGTGAGGAAAATTACATTGTCTATGGAAATCATGCAGAAAGGCAGTTGGATAACTTATCAAAGGAATTTTGTGTGGATGAGGATCAGTTGTTTGAAGATATAGAATGTTATGGGAATCATCAAACAAACCATGTGTTTTTTGACCCTATAGCTGACTATATGGAAAAGATTTATTGTCGAGGCTTCCAGTTATATTTTCATCTTGAAGAACAGTTACACCTCATGCTGCCTTGGTTATTTCAGTATCTGGTTTATTTTTGCTTCAAGAATAGTCAAGAGATTCAAGTGTTAGATCAGATCGATGACTGGCTTCATTGGAAGTTTCATGTTCCTTGAGCTACAAGTGGAGATTGCAGCTGATAGGGTAGGTAGGTATATGCAAATAAGCTCAGGGTAGGTTGATTGAGCATCTATTTCAGTAGGCGCAGTTTGAATTCTTCTTGCAACAAATAATTAAAGGCTTGAGGAGTAGATTGGGAAGAAGTTCAGAGTTTTATTCTAGAGAATGGATAGCGGCACTGCAGCTATAGGTTCTTAGTATACCACAAGGGCACACTATCCCTAGTGGAGCCATTGTTATCACTGAAAAAAATTCCTAAATTTTGAACATCAGTTTGATTCCAAAGGATTGGTGTTAGTCTTGGTCCAGTCTTGCCATGGTTTGTTTTAGAGTCTAGGACCTAGAAGGGAGTCTTGTTGGCATTGTCAAATAGGGTCAACACTCTGTTTTTACCTATCCCTGATCTCACATCACGCCTAAAATTCCATGTGTCAAACTTGTGTCAAGGTTTTCATGCACTACAAAACTGCCTAGAAGTTTTCGTAGTTCAAAACCTAGAATTTTCACTGGCCGTGCTATGAAATCGTGGATTCTGAACTAGGAGTTTTCGTAGCGCGCTTCGAAACCCTTGAAAAAGCCTGTTTCAACATAAAAATCTCTGTTCTCTGCTTTTACTAGTCAACTTCCAGAAGGGTTATTGAGCAACGGGGAACTCAACTTTGAAAACTGAAAGAGTATTTTCTTCCTAACATAACAGAATACAAAAACCTCTTTCATTTTCTTGAAATTTGTCCTGAGGTGGGAGGAATTTATGGTTAAACCTGCGCTACGAAACTGCTGAAAGTCAAGCTTTGTCTTCTGGTTTTAATAGTCTTTTTCAAGATCCGTTTTTGGTCACAGGAAAAGGTATTTTGGAATTTTGAAGGAGTTTTCTCTTCATCAACTCTCCTGCTACAATAACCTATCTCACTTTCTTCATAAGTGTTTTTAATTGGGAGATAGTAAGCTTTCTTTGAAACCCTAATTTCAGAGAATGGATTTTTCCTGTTTTACATGCGTTTTTCAAGGACAGATTTTGGATAGCTGGAGAAGTGTTTTAAAAGACCAAGAGATTTTTTGTTCTAGATAGCATGGAATAAAAAAACCTCCTTCAGTTTCATAAAATATGTCATGGATGAGAAGATAAAGGTTCTATCCCACGTGCCATTTTCAAGGATCCTAAACCTAAAAACAGGGAAACATGTTCCCTAATTTCTAGGGTTTATCATCAATAGTAAATGAAAACATGGGAGGCTTCATCAAATTCGACCTCATGAGGTTGCAGCTATTAAATAATTCATTCAATGTTTAGTTAAGGCGGTTTAGTCATAGTAAGGAGTTACACTCCTAGTTGTATTAGGTTTCTAGGACTGCTAGTTAGTTGTCATTTGTATTTAATAGTTTGTTTTATGGTTAGAATAGGTGTCACTCAGAGAAAATTCGAATTCTCTTGATAAGGGATGAGGGAATCCATATTGTAAATGCTATATATAAAGAAAGAGGTTGAATTAGCAAGGGGTTGGAGACTTTTTGGCTCAGCTGCTGCTCTATGTGCAGACTGTGTATATTTTTAACCTAATGCAGAGTTTCTACTTAGACAACTCAAGATTCATGAAGATTTCTTGTATGTTCTTGTTTTGATTGCATCTTCAAATACTTACATTGCAATGGTGTTTACTTATGATACTCAGAACTCATCAATGATGCTCTGACTTCTTTCATAGATAAACTAACTGTGTTTCACTGTTTTATATTTTCATTTCTGCACTTGAACTCTATAATGCCTTGACTTCCATGCTAGATAGAATGTTTTGGCTTCACTACTTAGGATTCAAAGAGAGTTTTAATGTCCTATTGTCTCATGGATTTCCTCTTTCACTTACTTGCAGTGGTATGAATACATGTTACTTAGAACTCATCAATGATGCTCTAACTTCCTTCATGTATTTATAAACTATGTTTCCTTACATTGTATCCTTGTTTTGTTGATGTATAAAAACTCTCTATGCCTTGACTTCATGTTAAGCTAATCTTGTTGTGGTACTAAAACATACTTTGACTCCATAGCCCAATGGTAGCCAGCCTTCATCTTTCAACCTATAAACATAACATCAAAAACATAGAAGTAAGCCATCTATCCATATCTTTAATCAAAAATATTAACCCTTTGAGAAAGACCCTTAGGATAAGGAGCTAAGCCTTAGCTAAATATGGGTTTGAAATAGTTACACTGAGATAGTCTATCAGTAACTATGCAGGGGTCCTATTTTGGTGTAACACATGAACACCCTCCCCACTAGAAGCTTTTGAGCCAAAAGCTATTTGTTACTAACAATTAGATAGGGGCAACCCACCCACAACCCCCCACCCCCCCCCCCTTCTAGCTCAACCCATTGGAATTTTCTTGAATTCAACAATTTGAGCTTTTCAGGAAAACTGATCATTTTCCTTGATTCTGGAGACCCTGTCTTGCTATTGTAGATACCATCTTGCTGCAATTTCCCAAAATTTGCAGAACAAAAAACTGTCCTTGAAGGAAAAAACATATTCCCTCCTTGGTTGTCAATCAAAGGAAACTTAAACAACTTGAAATTCTTCTCACCTCGAACACTGTTGACATGATGATGTTTAGCTTGTCTTTCCTTGTACTTGGCTCGACTCTTGACCAACTATTTTTTCCATTGCCATGCACCATTTTGAAACCCACAAGAAGAACTTGTGGAACCTATGCCTTATTTGTTAAATTTCTTTGACACTTTCTCTTTGACCTTTTCACTCTTTAGCACCATTGTCTTGTTCCCATCACTATCCAACAATGATATACACTGCTTCAATTTTTTGTCATCTTGTTCTTTCAGGAGGCAACATGTTAGAACCTTGAAACAACTTATTACAACCATTATAATCCTTAATGAAAGCATATTTTTCATTTGATGCATTTCCTTGAAAGGCCTCATTCACAACATCTTGATGTTTGAACATTAACAAATAATTTTTTTGACTTGCATTCACAATTCTCTTCATTTGTCCAACATGCATAAGAGACAAAATCATCTTCTTACGATGCGCTCTAACTATGTAATCATCCCATTCTTGAATATCTGATACTAATTATTATGGTGATGAAAGATTACTCTCCTGTCATAAAGATATGGGCTTCCCAAAACAATACCATAAATCTGAAGCAGAACTACATCAACTTCAACTTTATTAAGAAAGTTTGTAGTGATTGCACATATAAGGATGCACTTCATTGTCACCTGCAAATTCACATTATTACATATCCAGCGTAAAGGATAAGGTCTTGGATGTGGAATGATTTCTAGATTTAACTTCTTGACTAAGTCTTCAAAAATTAATTTTTCTTGAGAATCACTATCAAATAGTGTGTCAATTTTGGTATGCTTTGAAACAACTCTAATGTGGAAAAGTTCAATTCTTGTTTCTTCATCTTTAGTATAATTGGAACAACTTGAAGAACTAGTTCTTACTATGTTCTTACCTTTCAAACCCATCAATGTAATCTTGGTTTCATCTCCTGAATTGGAACCTAAGCCATGTTCTATATTTGCAGTTGTTTTCTCATTCTCTTTATTTTTAATTTTGTTGGGTATCATATCTGGATGAAGTTTCTAACAATGGTATTCATCATGGCCATCTTTTAAACAGTGTTTGCATGTAATATTTTCCTTTTCCATTTTAATGGAAGCACTATTCTTCCCTTTTCCCTTAAACTTACTCTTTCCTTTTTCTCCATACTCAAGGGAACTCTCACTTTTGTTATCTGAAATATTTTTCCTTCTTGCTTCTAGATGTGTGGCTTGAAAAAAAACCTCATCTAAATTTGTGGGATTGAACATGAGAATAGCGTGCCTTAGATAACTATGTAAGCCTCTAAAATATTTTAACAAAGTGTCTTGAGATGACAAATCTAGACCCAATACTAGCGATCTTCTCCTAAACTCTTGAGTATAGTTTTGAACACTTTGTCCTTTTAATTGCTTAAAATTCCACCAATCCATAATAGATTTTTGCATATAAGCTAATTGATAAAATTGTCTTCTTAATGCAGCAATAAAAGATATCCAAGAGATTGAGACCTTATCACGCTTTTTCATATCCTCTTGTGTTTTAGCTTCCCACCAAATTAGCGTTGCACTCTCCAACCTTAATGAAGCCAGCTGAATCTTTGTTTCATCATCCTTGATGTTTTGTATCCTACAATATACTTCAAGTTGACGAACCCAATTATCTAGTTTTTCAGCATTAACCTCACCATTATACATGGGAAATTCAAATTTAATATATAGTTTCAACAAGGGATTTTTACCATGTCCCTTTGGAGTATGTGGAGGAGTTTTTGAAAGGGTTGTCGTGGAATAGGATGAAAACGAAAGTGAGGATGGACGTGAATATGATGCTAGAGAAGATGATGGTTTATCTCCATTCCGCTTTTGAGGCTTGTGCTCATCTCCTCCTTTTCCTCTTGAATAACCCTCTCCTTTTGAAGGCTTAGAGCTCTCTCCCTGCAATCTTGTGTTTCTCTCTTCATAGAGAACTTTCACCATATGGGTCATGTCAAAGAATGTTTTTCTAAAAGCCTTTTCGTCCTTTGACATATTATCAGGTCCTCCTTCATGTGACACACATATTGAAGCTTCAAGTACAACTTGAGGTGAAATTTGTGGTGGAGGTTGTGGAAAATGTGCTCTCCTTGTCCTTGTTCCATCTTGAGGACTTGCAACAAGAAGCTTTCCTTCTCCTCTCTTGAGTTTCAACCTTGTAATCATCGAAAACACTTACAAACAACTAACTTTGCATACAAACATATGGCCTATGCTTTGATACCAAACTTGATCTATATATGAAACTGCTTGAGGTTTATATAAACTTGCAAGTCATAAATTTTGAGTTTTAAGTCTCTTATGTCAATTCATAAACACTTAAACATGAATTCAAACTTTAGAATTTGCAGAATAATGTAGGCAATATCACCATAACAAAAAACACAAAACAACAAGTGATGAAGGAGTTCACCCCTCATGGGCTACGTCTCTTAGGCCAACCTCCAATGCTTGGGCCTATATCATTATGCTCATAAAAATAGTGATTACATCAACTTACAATGCTCAAATGACTTCAATAAAAACTCTAATGGCTTCAGAGCTATCAAAAACCCGTGTCTAGCCTTTTTCTTCTCCCAAAAAGACCAAAAACTGAGAAATTTAAGCTAATCTCCCAACAATTCAGGTGAAACCTGGCTTGGGCACCCTGAACACGGAAACTACCCACTAAACTTGGGATGATTCTCGCTCTGTAGGAGAAATCGTAGGATAGATAGGGATGCCTTTAAGCCCCTAGTCCCGAAACTTTCGGCCACATGGAGGCCATATGACCATGTTTGGTGCCAAAATTTGGGGGCTTTGTCTAGTCCCTATTCCTCCTGCACCTATGGTCATGTGCTCCCCACACGACCTGGCACTGGCCCCCATGGCTAGCCCCTTAACCTACTTTTCTCAGTAGTTTGTTTGAAGGTCAAGGCTAATAGTTAGGCTTGGTCACATGGGAGGTTCTGTTGGTAGTTGGGGCCATGGGTTTTGGGCTACGGTCTATGGACTAGTCACATAGGCAGTCACGGTGTTATATGGTGGGTTGTATGGTTAGGTCATGTGGGTTGGGCTAGGGCCTAGCCCAGGCCCTAACCATGTGCCAACAAAATTTAAATATGGTTTTCACCCGATTATTTAATAAGGAACACATTTGGTCTATTAGTCAAGGGCACGAATAGTTTGGAGTTGGTCTCGTGTTCGAATCCCTAGAGGCTTAATTCAACCTTCAACAAAATTTTGGTGGTTACCAAGGTGCCACGTGGTAGCCTCTAGTTGTGTTGAAGCCTCAAAAATCGTTGCCTCAACATGGGGGAAAACCACCTGGTCCGAACCTTGGATGGCAGGTCCTTTTCCATTTGGAGTAGTGGCTCCGGCTGGGGATAATGGGACCAGTTTCCCAATCTATTAATGCTTGTGCTAATGGAGTGATGTATGATGTTTTAAAGTAATGTCTAAGCTAAGAGTAATCTAATCTAAACTAATCAATCACAGTGCAATTTATTCTAATTTAAGAACTATCTACAATAATTTCTAAAAGCAATTGGTAATAAAGATCATTCAATTGTGATTAGAAGTGAATCCATTTTAACAATAATCGTTTCATATAAAAAGTTAGCCAAAATGACTGTGAAAGATATATCGTATAAAAAGTTATTCATATATTCAACATAAAATAAAGATCATCATCATATAGAAGTGCAATAACGATAATCAAAATTCAGACTTTCATACATAAGAAATTTGAAAAGAAATGATTTCTTAATACATAATTAAAAAAGATTATGAGATAAAAGTACCATTTATAATACGTCCTACTCATGTATTTCAACAATATTCATCTATCTTCAATCCATTCAACATCATCTAGGAGTAAAAAAGTGCAATTTTAGTAGAAGATGCTAAATAAGATAAAAATAAATCCGGTTCCATATATTTCACTAGAAATTCCTCAAAGGGACAAAAGTGCATGTTTTGAAGAGAGTTTTTGATAAAATTCTTGACCCCTCTCTAAATGCATGAGAGAGGTTTAAATACTCTATAAAACTAAAAATAGATTATTACAAAAATAGTTGAGGAGGTTTAAACGACATGCCTCAATTTGTGCAAAAATAAAATCAAAATGGAAATAAAAAATGTGACTAACTATCCTGCATTTGATCCTTCAGATCAAAAATATCCATCATGGGCTTTAGCTGTGCTGGTTGGCCGACTTCAGATTTCAACTATCCAGTGAATACGACATCAGCCAGTGCTGGCGCCATCTTCTTGGTGGAAGTGATTAGGCATCGCAGGGTCATCCATTGGCTGCGAGGTTTGACCAAATGTTGCCAATATGCCTCCCAGTCTAACCTGGTCATTTTCTTTATCACTTCTGCCTTTTATTTTGCTATCTTTTTCCATTGTTGTTCAATCTATTTTGCATTAGGAAGGAAACGTGGAATGGATTCTGCCACAAGATTGGCATTATGAAAATTCTCATTGATATTTTCTATGACACAATTTGCTGCTACCGCCACATCTGCTGTTGCTTTTTCTGCTTCTTTAAGCCAAGAATCCTAGCTCGCAAATAAAATTTCTTTATGAAATTCTTCTAGCTTCAGTAGGTTTTCTTTTCTCCCATCCTTTTTATTTTTCTAGGCGATGAAATCGAAGACTTTTCTAAAGATCTCATCATATTCAATTCGAATTTCTATGACTTGACTTATCAGTTTATCATTTTTTGCGCAATAGGATTTCCAATGTGAAATCTTCTAGCACAACAATTCTTTCTGATGCATCAGCTTAGAGTTAAGACTGAGTGCTTCGGTAACAAACTGATCAATTTTTGGATCGTCTTTATGTAGATCAGTTATTTTCTGCACCTGTGCTTCCTTCTCAGCTAAGCTGGTTCAATGTTCTATTTGCATCTGTTCAAGTAACTGTTGAAGCTTAGCCAACTGTATCCCTACTTGCTGGTTGTATTTGACTTGCTGTAATTGTTTCTCAATCAATGCTATTTTATTCTCTTTTTTTCTAGGAAACATTTGGACCTTTTTTTTCTTTGTCTATGGTCGCTATAGCATAAGCACCTACCAACTGCGAGAGTCTAGTGAGGTTGGCGGATGGATCAATAGGCGAGTCCTTCCATAGAACATCCATTGGTTCATTTTCAGGGGTAATAGCAACTATAGAGTCCAATTGCCTTTTCTTTCTTTTCCTTTTCCCCATGGCTTTATGTTGTGGGCTATAAAATACATCCAGAGGGGGTATTTCTTCAATTCTCAAAATTATTTCAGAAGTAGGGGTAATAGGGATGTGCTCTACCTCCTGCGTATTTGCAGTTTCTTCCATTGTAATTTTAGGACTATTTTCTATTGTGGAGTTTGCAACTGTGGCACCTGTTCCTCTACATTGAGACTTTTATTAAAATTTTCCCATGCTTCCTGTAAATCAATTACCATGGGTTTCATTGGCTGTGCAGACATAGTGGGGATTCCAGCCTGCTTGCTAGCTGAAGCTTCTTCAAATATCTTGTGTGTAGATTGGGCTATATCCCTCGATAACTCCATGCTTCTGCTTTTCCCATTTTGTGATGATTGTTGTGATTCCACGATAGATTTCTCTTGAGATTCTACTCCAGAATCAAACTTGGAATTTTATTTGGATTCACCTTCTAAAGTCACACTGGGAGTAGACTCCCTTATTGGTTCAATCAATAATTAGTCCAATGGGAACTTTGCTAGCCTTCTTTCTCTGTAACTGTAAAAATTTTCCAGGTCTTCACAGTCAAAAAGTAGTTGTGCCATATGCTTCACCTCTGTGAAGGTGTTCTTCTGCAAAAAGATGTCATCAAAAACATCCTCCTCATTACTGAATACTTTTATTTTCACCAAAGTGTAGAAATCCTTGACAGTGTCGAATGGGTCATATTGTCGTCCAGGAAATCTAGGTAATTGCAGAGATAACATGTTCTCTGCTTCTTTGAATTCATGGCCTAGATCATGTAATGCAAATGCTCCACACTGTACTAGGAATGTGGGCCAAATGGCCCTTTTTTATTCTTTCAATGTCTTGCACATTCCTCCCTCACTAGCTGTTTGATAGGCTATCTCTCTAGCCAATAATTTATCAGGAACATAGTATGGGAGGACATGGGGGGAGGTGGTACTGCCAAAAACTCTAATATATGTAAATGTTTCCTCCCCAAACCATCTAGCCACCCGGAGGATGTCAACTTCAGCTTCTTGGGAAAACCTAGGGGCATCTCGATTATAAAGCCACTTATGAATATGAAGCATAACTCCATGGAAAATCTTGAAAAAATGTGGTTCAAAATTTGATTCCCACATGTCCTTGTGGTATATTTGAATAGGGAGTAGATTTTGAATGGTCCATTTCCACCCCATGATAGGGAATTTTGAACTAAAACAAATAGCATCCATGACATAGGCACTCATAAAAAATGGAGGGCAAACCCTCGATGCAACACTTCTTTTTCTTCTATACTCAATAATTGTTTTTGCTGAATTGTCTAACAAAATTTGTGCCCAATTCATTACAATTACGTTAGCAGCTGCATTTATTAACGATAACCACTATGGGAAGAACTTAGTACTATCAGGGATGCCAAACAATCTACATAACGTAGCCGCCACAAAACTATAAGGGGGACAAACATACGAAGTAGTGTAGATATCGTTTTTGTCTTTCTTTATTTTCTCTTCATTATTCTATCAGGCGCATGTGCAGTCCGTTGGGTCATCGTTTTCTTTAGCAAGCTTCTATACAAATTGCTTGTTGTAGATGACTTGGGGTTCTAGTAGGTGGTACATAAACTGTAGGTTGTCTAGGGTAAAATGCCGCATAACCTCTTGGCTCGTTGTCTTGAATTTTCTGTCTAAGATGTCTACTTCATCGATGACCCATTTTACCATATTGGTATAAGGGATTATCTTCGGCCCAACGACTGCAGTGCAAAATGAGCATGCTGTCTCTAGCATGGAAGCGTTTGAGTAACCGAATCCATCAATTGTAACTTTTGTTTCCATAATCCTCTGTTGTTCTTCCTCGAGTATGTTATACATAGCTTACCATGTAGAGGTTCCTCCCTCTCTATTGCATGTGGTATTCATGAATAGGGGAGTCATCTTTGTCTTCTCAGAGGTGACAACCTTGCCTTTCTTCACCATTTTTCTCAATGCTTTGCTTTGCGATTTTTCCTAAAAATGGAGAACAACAGCTATTAGATACACAAAGCTGAACATAAAAATGAAATAATGCAGATAGCTTGTAAAGGTGGTAAAAAGAGTTTTATTTTGAATGCACATAAGAAGATATCATATCAAGATGAATGGAGTTTCACACATAAATGTTGGGTGTGGAGCTTGATTATCTTATGTATTCAAAGGTATCACCGCATTGGACCCCAGTTCGTAATGGGGCGACAACGCCACCCATAAAATATTCGCTATAGGGGGGGTCCAGTGGGGGTGGTTGCGACCTTTTGGGAGGCCCCCTCGCCCCCTGGTGGGGGGTTTTTGGGGCAGCACCCTCGAAGCTAAGAATAGATGTAAAATTGCCTTGTAAAATGTTGTAATTTCGTAGTCAATATAGACCATTCATTAGGAGGAGATTTGATGGTAGAAGTTATGTTTAATTTAGGGTTTTTTCCCTAGAAGGCAACCCCTTGCTATATATGAGGGAATTATATTGTGTCTATGTACATCGATATTTTGATTGAGGAAGAGAGAGGAGATTGAGAGCAAAGAGGGAGTTACAGCGGATTTGCTGTAGGTTGTATCTCTTCAGTTTGTTGGATAATATAAAAAGAAGTACTCGTTGTTTCTCTGTGGACGTAGGCCAAATTGGGTGAACCACGTATATTTGTGCCTCTTTTGTTTTATGCGTTTTTTGTGTTTATATTTCTATGATATTTTATGTGTTCCATTGCTCTGTAATATATAATTTTCTAACAACTGGTATTAGAGCCGAAGGTCTATTTGGCTGATAAACTCGCAGGAGAGAAAGGTTCTTGGTTCGAGTGGGAGCAATGACGAAAGATGGTAGGTTTAGGGTCAAAAAATTCAACGACCAAAACTACCAACTGTGGAAGATGTAGATGGAAGATCATCTATATCAGAGAGATTTGTACCTATCATTGAGTAGAAAGACAAAGAAGTCGACAAGTATGACAGACACAGAATGGGATATTCTCGACAAAAAGGCACTTGGAACAATACGACTGTGCCTAGCGGTGTTGGTAGCATTTAACATTTCAAAGGAAACAACAATAGAGGGTTTAATGTCAGTATTGGCCAAACTATATGAAAAACCCTCGGCCTCAAATAAGGTATTTCTTATGAACCATTTATTTAATATGAAGATGTTAGAAGGTGGATCTGTTGCAAACCATTTAAATGATTTTAATACAGCTACAAGTCAGTGAAGTTCTGTAGGGGTAAATTTTGATTATGAAATTAGGGCTCTGTTATTTCTGTGCTCATTACCAGAAAGTTGGAATGGTTTAGTTATGGCCATTAGTAACTCTATCTCTGGATCTAGTACTTTAAATTTTGATGATGTCGTCGGTGCAATCCTTAGCAAGATGAAAAACCTCCGTTGAGACATCAGGTAATACTTTGACTGCAGAGGCTAGGGGAAGAAAAATGGAAAGAGGAAAGAGCTTAGGATATCACACTAAGTCAATAAAAGGCAGATCCAAGTCCAAATCAGGGATAGTGTGCTAGAAATGCAGGAAGAAAGGACACCTGAAGGAAGACTGCAAGTCTTAGAAGGGAAAAGAAGGAGACGCACAACAATAAAAGAATAATGAAGCGAATGTAACAGGTGATGTGTTGCAAGATACTTTGATTCTTTCATTAGAAAATATTATTGATGCCTGGGTGGTAGACTCAGGGGCTTCATTCCATGCCACACTTGATAGGAAACATTTTCATGATTATGTTCAAGGAGATTTTGGACAGGTTCGATTGGGTGATGATAAACACTGTAAAATCGTTGGAATGGGTACAATTTTCATAAAACAACAAAATGGAAATCAATGGTTATTGAAGGAGGTAAGGCATGTTCCAAATCTGAAGAAAAATATGATTTCAACAGGGCAGTTGGGAGGTGAAGATTGCATAACTACTTTCATAGATAAAACCTGGAAGCTCACTAAAGGATCCCTGGTAATAGCGAAAGGAGGAAAGTTTGGTACATTATATTTATGCAATGGTATTTCTAATTTGGTTAATGCTTTAACCTCTACAAGAGAAGATATGACATTACGGCATCATAGGCTTGGGCATATGAGTGAGAAGGGGATGCAAATTCTTCACTCAATAAATTTGTTGCCAGGTTTAAAGCATGTTGATTTAAAATTTTGTGCGAATTGTGTTTATGGAAAACAGAAGAGAGTCTGATTCCTTAGAGTTGGGAAAGAAAATAAGAGCAAAAAATTAGAGCCTGTGCATACAGATGTATGGGGACCTGCTCAAGTATCATCTCTTGGTGGCTCTCGTTATTATGTTACTTTTATTGATGATGCAACCAGAAAAACCTGAATTTATTGTATTCAAAATAAATCTGATGTATTTGATACATTCAAGAAATGGAAAGCTTTGGTTGAAAATGAGAAAGGAAAAAGGTTGAAGTGTCTTAGAGCAAATAATGGAGGTGAATATGGTAGCAAAAAGTTTGATAGGTACTGTTCAAAGAATGGAATTCGTAGAGAGAAGACAGTTCCAGTAACACCACAAGAAAATGGTGTGTTAGAAAGGATGAATAGGACAATCATGGAGCGTGCAAGGTGCATGAGATTGCATGCAGGATTGCCTTTACAATTTTGGGTAGATGTTGTAGATACTATTGTTTATCTAATAAACAGAGTGCCTTCAAGTTCCTCGGATGGTGGTATTCCAGAGGAGGCATAGACATGTAAAAAAGGTAAACTACTCTTTTTTAAAAACTTTTGGTTGTGAAGCCTTTGTCCACATTAACAAAGAAAATAGAACAAAGTTTGAGGCAAAATCAAAGAAATGTACCTTTATTGGATATAGTGTTAATGATTTTGGTTATCGCTTTTATGATTATGAAAAACATAAAATCATTAGGAGCAGAGATGTCATATTCAATGAAAATGTTTTGTATAAGGATTAGCTGTAGGAAAAGAAATAGGAAAAAGAAAACAAAGAATACACAGTGCTTGATGAGATCATATAAAAAGTGATGGTGCCTGAAAATCATAATGATCAACAGCCAGAACAACAACCACAACAACAACAAGCACTTAAAACACCTGAAAGTTGTGTTAGAAGATCTACCAGGATAAGTAGACCCCCTAAATGATACTCTCCATTATATTATGTATTGTTGACTGATTCTGGTGAACTAGAATGTTATGAAGAAGCAGTGCAGGTAGAAACCATGAAGAAGTGGGAGCAAGCCTGTTGGCCGGATAAATCGATCTTTCAGACAAGATCGATCTCCCTAGTATCAAAAGATAGTCTAGTAACAAACAGACAAACAAACCTATCTTTCTCTAGACATATGCGATTTATAAGTAAATACGACAAAGGTGTTAAGATCCTACCTTAGATCTAGTGCTTGTTCGTGGTAGTCATTCTCCAGTCGTTTGAAAGAGTTATCTTTGAAGACCTGCAATCACAAACAAGCAAACATTAAATAGCACCTGCATAGCAAATATTATAAATCATGCCTATTATGGTGATCAAGGAATCCATAAAATAAACAATGAATTAACAGCTTATTGAGAAAAACAAATATATTTGTATTAACTTTGAATAGTAGAAGAACTTTACAACCTTTTCAGCCTTGATGTTGAACAAGTTCTTCCTGGGGTCAAAAATAGGAATTTCCTTTACTTTGACAAGTCTTGCACCCTTCCAAATGAGATTCATAGAGGTATGTAATCTCTCCTCATAAAAACTCAACTAAAGAAGACTAAGTTCCAACAACATTTTACCTCAAAAAATACTAAGCTTCTAACTCTAACCAGTTAACCAGCTCTATGCTTATTTTTAGAGGAGGAGGTTACAACTCCACCTATGAAGGGATAGAATCCTCCTTCAAAGGAATAAGCTCCTCACATCAAGGGGTTAGCTCCTTAAGGTATGGGTTACATGAACCCTAAAAGAGCGAACTTTCCACCTCAAGATTGCTTCCAAAAGCTTCTAGAAATAACTGAAAGTGAGTTTTTCAGAATATACTTGCGCCTTTTTAACTTTTATAGTGGTCCGCACCTTTAAAAAGAGACAATGCAATCAGGTGCACTGGAGACATGACCATTAGGTGCGGGACCGTAGGTAAGACAAAGAGAAAGTGTGGAACTAGAGTTTTAAAAAAATTTGAGAGCTTTTCTCTTATTTTCAAGACTTGATATGAGGAACTGATATTTTAGACTTGTAGAGGAGGAAGGTATGAGTGGTAATGAACTCACACAGATATCAGAATGTCAAGGTGACAATTTTTAGTGCAACAAAGCCATGAAAGAAGAGATGGACTCCTTAGCACATAACCAGACTTGGGACTTAGTCAGGTTGCCTACAGGTAAAACAACATTATATAATAAATGGGTTTACAGGCTAAAGGAAGAAGATGGAGGTAGAAAAAGGTATAAAGCTAGACTTGTGGTGAAGGGGTTTGCACATAAGAAAGGTGCTGAAATATTTTCTCCTGTTGTTAAAATGACTTCATTCA
This sequence comes from Pinus taeda, assembly GCA_000404065.3. Taxonomy (NCBI): domain Eukaryota; kingdom Viridiplantae; phylum Streptophyta; class Pinopsida; order Pinales; family Pinaceae; genus Pinus; species Pinus taeda. Next base: position 90,647 of record APFE030131526.1, on the reverse strand, counting down.
GAGCTATTTTAAGTCTAGTAATAGTTGAATATTTGCATCTCAAGCAGTTAGATGTAAAGGTAGCCTTTCTCCATGGGGATTTGGAGGAAGAGATATATATGCAGCAACCATAAGGATATGAGGTAAAAGGGAAGGAGAAACTAGTGTGCAGGTTGAAGAAGAGCTTGTATGGCTTAAAACAGGCTCCAAGGTAGTGGTATCTAAAATTTGACAAGTTTATGTCTGAACAAGGCTATACTAGATGTCACTTTGATCATTGTGTTTATCTCAAAAGGAAAAATTATGGTAGCTATATTATATTGTTATTGTATGTAGATGACATGCTTGTTGCAGGTTCTAACATGTAGGAAATAAATGTGCTCAAAAGGAAATTGGCAAACTCATTTGCAATGAAGGATTTGGGTGTTGCAAAACAAATCCTTAGTATGAGAATAACTAGAGATAGGAAGCATCACAAATTAACATTGTCTCAAAGTGAGTACATAGAAAGGTGTTGAAAATGTTTAATATGCAGAATGCAAAACCAATTAGTATACCTTTTGCTAGCCATTTCAAACTTAGTAAGGAGATGTGCCCAAAGACCCAAGAAGACATGGATTACATGTCTAAAGTTCGATATGCATCAGCAGTTGGAAGCTTAATGTATACAATGATCTGCACAAGGCCTGATATTGCACATGAAATGGAAGTTGTAAGAAGTTACATGAACAATACAAGAAAACAACATTAAATGGTGGTGAAGTGGATTCTCAAGTATTTGAGAGGTACCACAAATCAAGCATTATGCTTTGGTTGTTCAAACATTTCTCTACAGGGATATGTTGATGCAGATATGGCGGGTGATAGAGATAACAAGATGAGCACAATAGGGTATGTGTTTACTGTAGGTGTAACAACTGTCAGTTGGGTCTCAAAACTACGAAGTGTTGTTGCACTTTCAACAATAGAAGCAAAGTATGTTACAACTATAGAGGCTAGTAAAGAAATTATTTGGTTATAAAGGTTTCTAGATGAATTGGGTAAGAAGCAGGAGTGGGGTAGGTTATACAGTGAAAACCAAAGTGCCATACATCTTGCAAAGAACTCTGCATTTCATTCCAAGACTAAGCATATACAACTCAAGTACCATTTCATAAGGTTAGCATTGGAAGATGGACAGTTGAAGCTGGAAAAGATACACAATAGCCAGAATCCTACAGATATGTTAAAAAAATTTGTAACCAGGGAGAAACTGAGAATATGCTCAGTTTCAATTGGTCTTCAAGTATGATGAAGAAGATGAGAAATAGCCAGGTCCAAAGTGGAGTCATTGTCCAGCAAATGAAGCAGCGATGGAGTTGCTATAATTAGTCTCCAAGTGGGAGATTGTTGGGTGTGGAGCCTGATTATCTTATGTATTCAAAGGTATCGCTGCATTGGACCCTAGTTTGTAATGGCGTGGAAATGCCGCCTATAAAATATTTGCTACAGGGAGGGGTCTAGGGGGGGACGACTGCAACCTTTTGGGAGCCCCCCTTGGCAGGGGTTTCGGCGACAACACCCCCGAAGCTAAGAATAGATGTAAAATTGCCTTGTAAAATGTTGTAATTTTGTAGTCAGTTTGGACCGTTCATTAGGCGGAGATCTGACGGTAGAAGTTATGTTTAATTTAGAGTTTTTTGCCTTAGAAGGCAACCCCTCGCTATATATGAGGTAATTGTATTGCATCTATGTACGTCAGTATTCTAAGTGAGGAAGAGAGAGGAGATTGAGAATGAAGAGGGAGTTGCAGTGGATCTACTATAGGTTGTATCTCTTCAGTTTGTTGGATAATATAAAAAGAAGTATTGTCTGTTTCTCCATGGATGTAGCCCAAACTGCGTGAACCATGTATATCTGTGTCTCTCTTGTTTTATGCATTATTTGTGTTTATATTTTTGCAATATTTTATGTGTTCCACTGCTCTGCAATATATACTTTTCTAACAATAAATGCAGTTATTTGCTACTAAATTCCTGCTAATGATTCATTATCACTTAGCTTTAATGCTGATAAATGTTTGTATCGTAAAACATGATGAAAGCGTCTAGGGTGGCGAGCCATTGTACTGTGATAATAGTGATTGTGCGATTTGCAAAGCAATATCGTAGATTGCAATATTGTAATATGTCCCTATTACCTTTCTTATCTCCCGCTGTGTTTTTGCAAAATGCGAGATGCGAGCCATCCGTTAGTTGTTTCAAAACATAGCAAATTGCTAGGTTTATCCTATGTAAAAGACCTGATGGACTCAAAACATTTACTCATAATATTTTAAGGTGTGGGTCTAGGTGCTAATCGCATTTTGCAATAGCGGTTAGTGGTAAGTACAAGGGGTTTGTTTGAATGCCTGAAATTTGATGCGATAAGGGTCACAATGCCATCGCAGTTTTGCATCTTACATATTTCGCAATATCATGTTAAAAGTGGGTCCTTTACAAGTGGTGATATGCGATGTGAGAATTAAGCCTGAAAAAGCCTAAGGTCTTCTGTTTCCATCGGTTTTTATGATAAATTCGACCATAGAGTCCTTTGGTGGGTTTTAGACATGCTATATATGAAAAGATAAGTATTTAGTAGTTCGTTAAAAAGATTTTGATTGTTATCTTTGCTTTCTTCCAAAAAATAAAAGAAATGCTTAAATGCTAAGTTTTATTTTTTGGATAATTTTTTTTACAGGGTCCCCATTTATTAACGTAATATTAACTACTATCATTAATAAATGGGGGGTTGTTGAATACCATAGCAATTGGCGATTCACTTGGAAGAACCCGTTATCTCTGAGAGTTTTTTGAAATCTCTAAAATTTTCAAAATAAAGATAGTTTTGAAAATAAAACAAATTACATGGAATATATGAGGTAAGTAATATTGCTGTTTTATAAAGAAAACAATCATCTGCCTAACTATCATTCTTTTGACTATTCTTTTCTTATAAAAATTAACTTTGTGTACATCAGTCTTTACTTGGTTTTTTAAAGATAAAATAAATAAGTCTCTCCCCAGATCGGTTTTTGGTTTACTCCTTGTCATAGGTAGAGCCTCTGCTTCCAGTAGGCATTCATAGCCTCGACAGGGTTACCTTTTAAACAACAATGATCTAGTATCCCACTTAAGTTAGAATGAAATTTTAAAGATAAGCTCATAAGTATACTTATTGATTTTATTTTTTGAAGTAATTCACTGTTGCTTCAACTCTTCATCTTTTATTCCTTAAAGGACAATGTATTGGTTTCGTTACCAACATTGACAATGCCATTGACTTGATTTGTAACTTAATTGAACAAGATGGCTCGTGATGAGACCCCTTGTTTTTTGATTAATATAATCCTAAGCCATTACGCTGTTTTGATATGCAGTATTGGTAATGTTAGTCAGTTATAATCTTATGATCATGGTAAGCTAGCTCTTGATAAGACCTCTTATCCTTTAATATTTAAGTATATTTTAGAATTAAACTCTAAAAAAGAAAACTTGGTTAAGCGGGGAGGATCATTGGCTCCCTAAGAGCTTCTGGATGACAAGTGTAAAGTTTTTGAAGATGCCTTTCTGGAGAGGAACTATTATTTGTTATAGATACTTTTCGAGACTGATGTAAAGGAGAAGTGTCTCTCTTAAAGCTAAGTTTCATAAAAAATCAGATAATTAAGGAGGAAGACAGGAAATTTAAGAGAAATCAAACTTAACTATACACTTCATATATGAATATTACTTTCATAAAAATATTTATTTATCCAATCAAAAAGTCAAAATCAAAAAGAGATTATCCTCAGTGAAACCAAAAGTAAATTCTTTTGAATTGGTATTATTATCTGTAAAGGAAACTTTTAACTAAAGGAAATTATATACAGTGAACATAAGAGATCATCTTCTATGGAAAGTATTTCTTTAGAGCCTGTCCATTAACAGGTAGAGATTCTCTCTTACCTGATAAATATTGTAGTAGAAAATTCAATGGGCCTAATTATTCCACAATCTAAAATGGGCCAAGCCACATTTGTTGGAACTTGGTATGCTTACCTTTCTCTTCATGGGCTTTATCCCATTTTAATACTAGGTCTCTGAGTTGAAAAGATTTTGAAGCTACAAAATTTGAATCAAAGGAGGCTTTGACTAATTTCTAATGATGTGCATGTGAGGTCTTGGCTTTTTCCCTTTCCTCTTCAAGCTTAAGAATTTGTAATTGTCTAACCAGCATAGATGAGGAACGAGTTTCTCTAATGAATTGAACTAAGGCTAAGGAGGGAATAGCTACATTTGTTGGTAAGACTACTTCTTTCCCATAGACCAAATTAAAAGGTGAAGTGCCAATGGAGGCTTTGTAAGTTATTCGATATGCCCATAGAGCAAACACTAAAGACTTATGCGAGTTCTTTTGGCCTTAATCGACAGTTCATTTAATAATCTTGATTTTGAATTTTAGTTGTGGATTTGGCTAATCCATTTCCTTGTGGATAATAATTGGCCGAACATTTAAGCTTAAAACCTCTTTTAAGAGCAAATTTTGTCATAACGTGGCCTAAAAAATAAGATGCGTTATCAAATATTAAAGGAGATGGTAAGCCAAATTTGGTGAAGATAAATTGATCTATAAATTCAATAATATTTTCTGAATTGGCTACCTTGAGTGGAATTGCTTCTACCCATTTAGTGAAATAATCAGTGGCTATAAGGATGTATCTATGTCGTTTACAAGAATGAGGAATGATCTCAACTGTTATGTCCAATCTCCATTGTTCAAATGGTTGGTCAATGTTGACTGGATGTAATGGTAGTGTGTGTTTTCTCTGTCTTCCTACAGTTGTTTGACATATCTTGCATCTGCTTACATAACTGTGTGCATCCTTGAACAACGTTGGCTAGTAATAGCTGGGATGCAGGATTTTATGTGTTGTAGTATCACCTCCAAAGTGACCACCAGCTGGTCCATCATGCAGTTCCTGCAACACCTTCTCTGCCTCATATTTTTCAAGATATATAAGTAAAACATAATCATAATTTATCCTGAAAAGCACATCGTTGACAATCTGATATTGCCTAGCTTTTAACCTCAAGGCTCTTTTATTTGTGCAATTTAATTGGGTTGGCGCATATCCATTTTTCAAGTAGAATATGATATCAGCATACCTTGATTTTGTATCGTTGAGGCTTACCTCAAAGAATTGTACATTGTCACCTGAACATTGCAACTCTAATAGATTCGATGCTCCCACCAACATCCTACAAAAACCTTGACCTTTTACAATTTTCACTGGTTTAATTTCTATGTCATATTCTTGCAGGGCAGTTACCCAATTTGCTCTTTTTTCTTCTACCTCCCTTTGTATTAAAATATTTCTCACTGCTAAGAATGGTACTATGACTTTAGTGTGGGTTTTGAGGAGAAAAGGTCTGAAGTGTTTTATAGATTTGAAAATAGAAAAAGGTTGTTTATCAACATCTGAGTAATTTAATTCATCTCCTTGCAAATTGGAGCTAAAGAAAGAGATCAGAGCTTCAACTTTATCTTGATTTGCTTGTATGAATATGGTCGCATATGATTTCTTGGAAGTGAAACTTTATAGAATGAAATTATTGGAAAAAATTGGAGTTGCTAGAGATGGGGCATTTATAATTGCTTGTTTTATCAAGCTAAAAGCTTCATGTTCTGAATGTCCCCATTTAAATAGAGAATTTTTCTTTATCATGGTTTGAAGAGGTAAAACAATTCTTGAGAAGTTAGGGACAAATATTTTAACAAAATTTATTTGACCTAGGAAAGATTGCATTGATTTCTTGCTGTGTGGTAAAGGTATTTTAGAAATTTCTCTAATTCTATCAGAGTCAATATGAATTCCTGCTTTGGAGACAATGAATTTTTGGAGCTTACTTCACTTAATGCGAAAAAAGATTTTTGGGGGTTCAAAGAAATTCCATACCTTTGGCATCGTTCAAAGATTTGTTTTAAATCTCTTAGATGATTACTTTGTTTTCTAGAGTACATTGTTATATCATCCAACTAGATCACCACTGATTTATTTACTAAAACTTTAAAGGCCATATCCATAGCTATTTGGAAAGTATCACCAACAATGATCAGACCTAATGGCATCTCCTAATAAACATAAGTACCCCACTTTGTTCTGAATGTAGTTTTCAGCTGGTCATCTAGATGTACTAAGATTTGATTATAACCTGAGAATCCATCCAAGAAAGACATTAGCTCAGAGCCTACCACTGATTGCAAAATCTGTGCCATAAGAGGTAATGGGAAATTGTCCTTTTGGCAAGCTTTATTGAGGTTGCGGAAATCTATACATATCTAAATATCATTGTTCTTTTTCTTGACTAGGACAAGATTGGAAACCCATTGGGAGTGTCTGACAAGAAAAATAATTTTGGCTTTCAACAATTTATTCAACTTAGATTTAATTTGACTTTCTAAATTAGTATGGATCTTCCTCAATTTCTATTGAATAGGTTTTTCGTTAGATGTCATGGGAATGGTATGTTGAATAATAGAGGTATTGTATGTCTTGAGATCTTCATAGTCCCATGCAAAGACATTCTTGTATCTCTTCACCAAACCTATAAAAGATACTTTTTTGTCTGACGTAAGACCGAGACCTAAGTTAATGTTTTGAGGTTTCAAATTAGTCCTAAGATTAATCAATTCAAACCTTAGAGTTGAACTTTGAAGTTTTGAATGGGTGGATCATTTAAATCTGTTTTGAAGGTCGTATAAATCTTCCAACTTAACTACAGATTTTGGTATAACATTAATGACTGTTTCTTGTTTAAGTTGGTTATCATGCTGATCTTCATCAAATATATAGTCATCATAAGAGCCTTATGAGTTCAGGAAGCTTATGATATCCGGATCGTTATTAAAGACTCTCCAATTGGTGATATTGTTAGGAATAGAAGGTCTAAAAATTAATTCAATGGAAAATCGATCTGGGCCGTAATCTTCTGGAGGAATAAGCTTGGAAACGACGCTAGCTAGAAGATTGGCGCTGACATTCTGGAGTCTCGGGATAGGGGAAATATTAAACGCGGTAAAGTGGAGAGTCAGATATTGGACTAATGACTGATAATGTTTCAAGTGTCTTGATAAACAGTATATAGTGTTCCTTACCTGTTTTATGACAATCTCTGAATCTCCGAATACTTGAAGTTATTTTACGTTAAGGCCAATTTCCTTATACAGACCCTAAAATAGTACCTCATATTCAACAGTATTTTTGGTGCAATCAAATTCAAGTCTAAATGCTAGCATAGTTTTTCCCCTTCTAGGCTAACTAATATGCAACCTACTCTTGCTCCATCGTTGAATTTAGATCCATCAAGAAATAATTTCCAAAATAAATATTTAACTACAAGTTTATCTACACAATCTACACATTTAGAAGTTCCTATTTGAGAAAAAATTTCAACTTGGGAGAAAACAGAGTTTTCTAAGAAAGGTGAAGTATAAACATTAAAATTTCCTAGAAATGATTCTACATAATAATTTCTAATGATATTGTTGCTATACGCAACTGGTTCATTTTCTCCTTCTAGTTCTATCACTATGAACTTCTAATGTTTCTCACAATCAACGCTTATTTGATTTGGCTTATCGTTATAGGGAAGCCACAAGTGAAACCAGTCAGTTGCAAAATAACCATGAAGTTTCTTTGACCAGTCTCTACTAAGGATTAAGCCATAGAACTTGAGAATGTCAGCTACAAGTATGCCAATGATTTGGAAAACTTCAGGGTTTGATGAAAGTCTGATAGTTACTTTGTTAAGTTGGCCAATGGCTTTGACTTGAGAGTGATCTAACTGAACTATTCGTACAATATATTTCTAAGGGAGAACATTCAACTTGGCACAAACTGTCTTGGGAAAGATGTTAGATGAAGCTTCGGAATCAACCAGATAGTTGCGTAAGTTTTTGTTAAATACTTCAAAAGTAAGGAGAAATGGTAGAGTCTGATATTTTGATCTTCCCCCAATTAAAGTTATATCAGTTGGATCAATTTTATTCAAAGAAGCACTAGGGGGTCTTCCCATTTCTTGGGCAGCTTGTGAGATCAAGAAAGAAGGAAGTGGTGCAGTAGGTACTACTTTAAGTTCTTTCAGAAGTAACTTCTGTTGATGTTTCAATTTACTAAGCTCATGAAATGTAATGTTTTCCCTAGTCTTCTTCATATCATCAATAATATTATATTCCATTTCATTAGAAAATATCAGAGTTTTAAATGAAGGGGAAGGATCCAATTGAGTAGGTGTAGTCTGAGTGGATTTTGATATAGATTTCCTACCTATTTCTTTATCCCTAGTGGGTGGCATTGAAGCCTTCTGTTTCGAATTTGTTTGTGATGATTCAATGGGGTTTTTACTTTAGGTAGCGACAGGTAAGGCTTCTTGAGTTTCTTCATTGGGAAGAATAAAATCCCACATCCATTGTAATTTTGCTACTTCCTCATTGTCCATTTGTTCTTCGTTTGTTGATACTTCATCCTCCTCTCCATATGATTCCACATATGATATGGCATTTGGGGGTCTAGGATCAATAAGGGAATTCATTTTGAATGGTCTAAAATGTTTTTTAGAGGAAGTCTCTGCTACCTATTTTTTAATATCAACCATTTCATTAGACATGGTCTTGAGGACTTTCTGTAACCCTTCAAGATCAAAAGGATATTGTAGTGCTTTCTTCTTAGAGTCATCTCTGAAGGTTACCTTCTTAGATTTCCACTCTTCTAATGCGTTTTTCTTTTTGACTGCTAGAGTGCGTTTTTCTATAGTTATTACCTATTTCATATTTTCTGCCAAGGTTGTCTTGGCAGCTCTATCAATGAAGATAGTTATATATGAAGATAGAGCAGAGATGTACCATTCATTTTGGACCTCATCGCTAGGCTTAGATGTTGTTGGTATTTTATTCAATATTTTATTGAAGCGAGAGTTGAAGTCCTTAATGGGTTCTCTTAGCTTAGATTTAAAATTGGATAGATCGTTGATTAAGGTAGGTGTAGATCTATCATCTCCGAATTTTGTTTAAAACTGTTCTTGAAAGGCATCCAAACTATTAATAGAACATGATGGTAATGAAAAATACCATGATCCTATTGCTCCCTGCAAAGTATATGGGAACAATCTTACAACTGTGTCTTCCTCCTCTACTTGATTCAAGTTAATGGACAACATAAAATTATTTATATGTTCCTCAGCTAATAGACCATTATCAGGATTGAATTTGGGCAGCCATTTTTTTGGATGTGCTGACAATTGATGTAAAGGTCCAACCATCGTAACAGCCCCTGGGTTTGTCCATGGCCTTGGAGGATTCTATGCCATTGCTGGTATGTGGGTAGCGGAAGGTGTAGTAATAGAGTTTGAGGGTGATTGGGTAGAGGAAGATGTAGCTCCTGTACCTATGGGAATCACGATTTGGAGTGGTTGGATGGATAATTGATCTTGTGAGGGTATAGATGGAATCAATGAAGATGATGATAGAACCTCGCTGTGAGATTCAAATGGTGTTTTCTTGGCTCTCTTTCAACTTGGCAGAGGAAATTCAAGCAAAGGAATTCCAAACTTTTTGCTCTGTGCTCTAGTTAACCATTGAGATGGAGTGAACTAAGAAGTAACACTATCCTGGGATAAATCATATTCTTCTTGAGACAGCGAAATCCCCTGTAATTTATGAATCAAATCTTGAACTTTAAGGGCTTCGGTAAAAGAAGAATGCTCTGGCATGTTTGGGATTTCAGCAACGAGTTGTATAATATTTTGTGCAACTCGTTGCTTAGGATCAGGAGATTTGGAAGACTTTCGAGAAGTTGGAGGTGAGGGTGAAGGAGTTTTACTCTTAGAATGTCCTGGACATATTTGGATTTACTTGCCATTCATTGTTTAGGCCCTCCTTCTAGCACCAAAATGTTGAAGCCTTGAAAATCGTTTCCTCCACATGGGGGAAAACCACCTAGTCTAGACGTTAGTTGGCAGCTCCTTTTCCATTTGGAGTAGTGGCTCCAATTGGGGATAATGGGACCGATTTCCCAATCTATTAATGTTTGTGCTAATGGGGTGATGTATGATGTTTTAAAGTAATGTCTAAACTAAGAGTAATCTAATCTAAAATAATCAATCACAATGAAATTTATTCTAATTTATGAACTATCTAATTATAAATATACTCGGGATTAACTTGATGTATGCGATCTACAATAATTTCTAAAAGAAATTGGTAATAAAGATCATTCAATTGTGATTAGAAGTGAAACCATTTTAACAATAATCGTTTCATATAAAAAGTTAGCCGAAACGATTGTGAAAGATATATCACATAAAGAGTTATTCATATATTCAACATAAAATAAAGATCATCATCATACAAAAGTGCAATAACGATAATCAAAATTCAGACTTTCATACATAAAAAATTCAAAAAGAAATGATTGCTTAAGACATAAGTAGAAAGGATTACGAGATAAAAGTACCATTTATAATATGTCCTACTCATGTCTTTCAACAATATTGATCTATCTTCAATCCATTCAACATCATCTAAGAGTACACAAGTGCAATTTCAATAGAAGATGCTAAATCAGATAAAAACAAATCATGTTCTATATATTTCACCAGAACTTCCTCAAAGGGATAGAAGTGCATGTTTTGAAGAGAGCTTCTGATAAAATTATGGACCTCTCTCTAAATGCACGAGAGGGGTTTAAATACTAAAACTATAAAACTAAAAATGGATGATTACAAAAATAATTGAGGAGGTTTAAACGACCTTCCTCAATTTGTGCAAAAATAAAATCAAATTGGAAATAAACAAGGTGACTAACTATCCAGCATTTGATACTTCAGATCGCAAATATCCATAATGGGCTTTAGCTTTGTTGGTTGCTGACTTCAGCGTTCAACTGTCCAGAAAATACAGCATCGGGCAGTGCTGGTGCCATTTTCTTGGTGGAAGTGGTTAGGCATAATAGGGTCATCCATTGGCTATGAGGCTTGACCAAATGTTGCTAATATGCCTCCCAGTCTAACCTGGTCATTTTCCTTATCACTTCTGCCTTTTCTTTCACTACCTGTTTCCATTGTTGTTTGAGCTATTTCGCATTAGGAAGGAAACCTGGAATGGATTCTACCACAAGATTGTTATTATGCAAATTCTTGTTGATATTCTCTATGACACAGTTTGCTGCTACCACTGCATCTGCTGTTGCCTTTTCTTCTTCTTTAAGCCGAGAATCCCAGCTTGAAAATAAAACTTCTTTATGTGATTCTTCTAGCTTGGGTAAGTTGGCTTTTCTCCCATCCTCTGTGTTTTGTCAGGTGACGAAATCAGAGACTTTTCTAAAGACATCATCATATTCAATTCGAATTTCTAGACTTTTCTAAAGATCTCATCATATTCAAGTTGCATTTCTACGACTTGACTTGTAAGTTTATTGCTTGTTTCGCAATAGGATTTCTAATGTGAAATCTTTTGGCACAACAATTATTTCTGATGCATCAGCCGGGAGTTAAGACTGAGTGCTTTGGTAACAAACTGATCAATTTTTGGATTGTCTTTATCTAGGTCAATTATTATCTACACCTGTGCTTCATTCTCGACTAAGCTAGTTCGATGTTCTAATTGCATCTATTCAAGTACCTGTTGAAGCTTAGCCAACTGCATCTTTGCTTGTTGGTTGTATTTGACTTGTTGTAATTGTTGCTCAAGCGATGTTATCGTATTCTCTTTTTCTCTAAGTAACTTTTGGATTTTTGTGCTTTGTCTATGGTCATTGTAGCATAAGCACCTATAAACTACGAGAGTGTTGTGAGGTTGGCGGATGGATCAACATGCAAGTCCTTCCATAGAACATCCATTGGTTCATTTTCAGGGGTAGTAGCAGGTATAGAGTCCAATTTCCTTTTCTTTCTTTGCCTTTTCACCATGGCTTTATGTTGTGGGCTATAAAATACATCCAAAGGGGGTATTTCTTCAATTCTCAAAATTATTTCGGAAGTAGGGGTAATATGGATGTACTCTACCTCTTGCATATTTGCAGTTTCTTCCATTGTAGTTTCTAGGGCTGTTTTTTGTTGTGGAGTTTGCGAGTCTGGCATTTGTTCCTCTACATTGAGACTTTTATTAAAATTGTCCCACTCTTCCTCTAAATCAATTGCCATGGTTTTTATTGGCTATGCGGAGGTAGCAGGGATTTCAACCTTCTTGCTAGCCAAAGCTTCTTCAACTATCTTCTGTCTAGATTGGGTTGTATCCCTCACTAACTCCATGCTTTTACTTTTCCCATTTTGCGATGACGGTTGCGATTCCCCGATAGATTTCTCTTCAGATTATGCTCTAGAATCAGACTTGGAATTTTCTTTGGAGTCACCTTCTATAGTCACATTGGGAGTGGGCTCCCTTATTGGTTCAATCAATAACTGGTCCAATGGAACCATTTCTAGCCTTTTTTCTCTGTAACTATAAAAATTTTCTAGGTCTTCACGATCAAAAAGTAATTGTGCCATATGCTTCACCTCTGTGAAGGTGTTCTTCTGTAAAAATATGTCATCAAAAACATCCTCCTCATTACTGAATACTTTTATTTTCACTAGAGTGGTGAAATCCTTGATAGTGTTGAATGGGTCATATTATCGTCCAGGGAATATAGGCAATTGCAGAGATAGCATGTTCTTTGCTTCTTTGAACACATGCCCTAGGTCATGTAATGGAAATGCTCTACAGTGTAATGGGAATGTAGGCCAAATGGCCTTTTTTTTATTCTTTGAATGTCTTGCTCATTCCTCCCTCACTAGCTGTTTGATAGGCTATCTCTCTAGTCGTTAATTTATTTGGAACATAGTATGGAAGGACATGGGGGGAGGTGATGCTACCAAAAGCTCTGATATATGTAAATGTTTCCTCCCTGAACCATATGGCCACCGGGAGGATGTAACTTCAACTTCTTGGGAAAACATGGGGGTATCTCAATTATAAAGCCACTTGTGAATAGGGAGCATAACTCCATGGCAAATATTGAAAAAATGTGGTTCAAAACTGGATTCCCAAATGTCCTTGTGGTATATGTGAATAGGGAGTGAATTTTGAACAGTGCATTCCAACCCCATGATAGGGAATTTTGAACTGAAACAAATAGCATCCATGACATAAGCACTCATAAAAAATGGAGGGTAAACCCTTGATGCAACACTTATTTTCCTTCTATACTCAATAATTGTTTTTGCTAAATTGTTTGACAAAATTTGTGCCCAATTCATTACAGTTGCGTTAACAACTACATCTATTAACGACAACGACAATGGGGAGAACTTAATACTATCAGGTCTGCCAAACAATCTACATAACATAGCTACTGCAAAACTATAAGGGGGACAAGCAAATGAAGCACTGTACATACCATTTTTGTCTTTCTTGATTTTCTCTTCATTATTTGACCAGGCATGGGTGCAGTCCGATGGGTCATCGTTTTCTTTAGCAAACTTCTCTAAAAATTTCCTGTTGTAGATGACTTGGGGTTTTGGTAGGTGGTACATAAACCGTAGGTTGTCCGGGGTAAAAGACTCCATAACCTCTTGGCTCCTTATCTTGAATTCTCTATCTAAGATGTCGGCTTCATCCATGACCCATTTTACCATATCAGTATAAGGGGTTACCTTTGGCCGAGTGGCTATGAAGTGTAAAAATAATCATGCCATCTCCAACATGGAAGCATCTGAGTAATCACGTCCGTCAACTGCAACTTTCGTTTCCATAATCCTCGGCTATTCTTCCTCCAATATGTTATACATAGCTTCCCATGTAGAGGTTCCTCCCTCCCTACTGCATGTGGTATCCATGAATAGGTGAGTCATCTCCGTCTTCTCAGAGGCGATAACCTTGCCTTTCTTCATCATTTTTCTCAATGCTTTTCTCTGCGGGTTTTTCCTGAAAATGGAGAACAAAAACTATCGAATACACAAAACTAAACATAAAAATGAAATAATGCAGATAGCTGGTAAAGGTGGTAAAAAGAGTTTTATTTTGGATGCATGTAAGAAGATATCATATCAAGCTAAATGGCTTTTCACACATACATGCAGCTATTTCCCACTAAATGCCCACTAATGATTTGTTATCACTTAGCTTTAATGCTCATAAATGTTTGTATCGTAAAATGGGATGAAAGATTGTAGGGTGGCAAGCCATTGTACTGCGATAATAGCGATTGTACGATTTGCGAAGCAATATTGCAAAATGCAATATCACAATATGTCCCTATTACCTTTCTTAACTTCCACTATGTTTTTGTGAAATGAGAGATGTGAGCCATCCTTTAGTTGTTTCAAAACATCACAAATTGCTAGGTTTATCCTATGTAAAAGACCCGAGGGACTCAAAAAATTTAGTCATAATATTTTAAGGTGTGGGTCTGGGTGCTAATCGCATTTTGCAATATCAGCTAGTGGTAAGTACAAGGGGTTTGTTTGAATGCCTGAAATGCAATGCGATAAGGGTCACAATGCCATCACAGTTTTGCATCTCGCATATTTCACAATATCATGTTAAAAGTTGGTCCTTTACAAGTGGTGATATGTGATGCAAGACTTAAGCCTAAAAAAGACTAAGGTCTTCTGTTTGCATTGGTTTTGATGATAAATTCAACCATAGAGTATTTTGGTGGGTTTTAGACATGCTATATATGAAAATGTAAGTATTTTCTAGTTCCTTAGAAAGGTTTGATTTTTATCTTTGCTTTATTCCAAAACATAAAAGAAATGACTAAATGCTAAGTTTTGTTTCTTGGATAAATCTTTTTTACAGGGTCCCCATTTATTAATGTAATATTAACTACTATCATTAATAAATGGGTGGTTGTTGAATACCACAACAGGTTGGTCCACCTCAAGACCAATGAAAATTTGCCAACACAACCCATCATCCAACCAACGAAATAATGCCATTTGTTGAGCAACCATATGGTCATGATGCACAATCAACATGCCTATTCAGCATGCCAGGTCAGTAGTACAAACTGCTGACTAGGCAACACTACATAAATGAATTTGTTGTTTGCCAAAAATGATAAGAACACATTTCTAGGAGCATACAACATCCGTTTTCCACAAAATGTGTTAGGGTCCCACCCTAACCCCCTTATCTATGTAATGGGACCACATCATAGTTAAGAGTCAATAAAACCCATATTAATAATTGTAAGTGGTTAATCCGCAATTAATAAAGGAACCACAGTTAG